>SNQJ01S0301725.1:0-10315 GCA_010110895.2 Picea sitchensis | reverse complement strand
GATGAAAAAAGACTTGTTGAAAGGTGGGCCTTAAGGAATCCCACATCAGTCAATGCGAGTTGTACAAAATGACTAGTAGGACTATAGATGAAAATATCTTGGTAGCAATAGTGTTTATGAAAAAGAAAGCATGATAATGTAGTCATCAAAAGGAAACTGAATGGTTTTATTTGCAAGGAAAAGATATGAACTACATATATTGAAAACTATATGTGACTCATAAAGGTAGGCATGTGTGAAGTCATGATGGATAAGGCAATGAAAGGTGGACTTCAATTCATGGAGGATGAATAAGCTTGGAAGGAGAAGGGTAAGTGATAATGTCATGTCATAATTGTTTTTTTGAAAGATGGTTGTGTAGCGGGAAATGCCATGACACGTGTGATGAACAATTAATCTCCTTCAAGCTTTAATGAGGCATGTTTTCTAGAAATAGTGGTGATCCTTAAAAATCACTTCTGCATGAGAGTTGATTGTCTTCAAACTTGTAAAAGGTTATCACTAATCCTGCAATAAATATTGTGAGATCATTGAAAAACATAGTGCAAAAAGGAGTGCAAGCAAACCAATCTAACAAATTTAAAAAATGAAATACATTATTTACCAATTGGTCGTGACGTATTTGTGAAAATGGTCTTCATGAATACATGTTTAAGTGACTTCAAGGAGAACAATAAAGCATAAGAAATGAAAGTGTGAAGTAATATCGTTTTCATGAAGTTTTGGTAATCCATTTGCAAATTATATATATATACAATTTTTATTTTTATTTTTTTATGGTTTTTATTATTTTTTTACCTAGTGTTTGTTTTTATTTATATTTTAAAATAATAATAATAATAATTGTATGTTGTGTTTTTTTATTGTGGTTAGTTTATTATATATATATATAGTTGAGGCAGTTCAACTAGTGGCAGCTACGATAGGCTACCTACTATCTAGATAATAGTCTGCTCAAAGATTATTTATGGACACACCAAAGTCTTGTGGAGATGGTGTAATGATTTTTGTTTCAAACAAGATCTCATTCATTGAACCGAACTGATATTTCAGGCGATTTTTATGTGCTTCGAGTTGCAACACAGGCACCCAACTATCCTATTCTTAGGCCGACGAGACAAAAAACATGTGATTGCTTGTCATCCATACAATACACTTCTGAAATCCAGTGGCAAGATGTGATTTTAATAACTTTCTTGCACGGGTATTGAAGCCACAAACCACATCAGCCATCTCCTTCAACGATGATGGAAGATGTCTTGTCACACACTGGAACTAGAATTGAATGAGTAATCAAATCCATACTTCTTTAAATTATGATTCCTTAAGAATTATGGTAGTAAATATCACCTGGAGTAGGAAAAGTATTGTGGCAGTGGAATCATTTAATAGAATCCCCCACCCATAACAGATCTTGCAACAACAAAAAAATTGCAATAATTCCATGCAACCAGGGAGACTAAATAATCTCTATTTGCATAGCTTGTACATGAGTTTTAAATTCCCTTCCTTGCTTACAGTAATGAATCTTGTGATACCTTTTCAGAATCTTGTGGATTTCCAAAGTGATCGTCATCCCATTTGCGTTCGACACATGGAAAACTAAATTTGTAAGATGGGTCATGGAGTGATGGGTTGGCATAATTAACAAATTGAATCATAAACAACCTGCATAATTCGATAATGTAGCAGGTGTCCACTGATTGGAAACAACCTAACACAATCATAACTCTAGCGATGAATGGCGGTGGATGGTATTAGTTATCTCCATTGCACAATCAGGTGAATGCACATATTGTTTTGGCCTAATTTTGTTTGATCGGTCACCATTCGGGTGCACTTGTCGAGGATGGGCCACTCTATAGCGTGGAATTACCACCCATTCTTGGCTTTAATTGAAATTTGAGGAACCATTCCACCGAAGCTGCAAATGAATGGGAACTTTTTAACTCGATTTAGTATCAGGAATTGGGAACAATCCTGCACCTACAACACCTTTGGGTGGAGCAAACCCTAGAAACTTCTACAAATTAGATCTAACACTCATAGATCACAAGAAATAATAAAAAAATCATCAAGAAGTCCGTTGGATCATCTCCACTAAGGCCGCTCTGGCTCATTTTCTATATGAAAGGAATAAGGGTGAAGGGTATCTTAGCTACATCTCTTCTTTCGAATAGAGAGTTCAACAAATTGAAGATGATAATAAGCACAATGGCCACTATGCCCCTAGAATTGAACTTGGAGAATGAAAGATCTCAGCTAGATTATTTCAGGGTGGTTTTGAATCTATCCTTCTTTTTGGTCGTTGATTTCTTGGAGGGGGTGGAGGTCTTTATGGTTTCTAAATTTTTTCTTGTTCTGTTGATGGTGGAGTAGAGAGATTTTTAGTTCATGGTTCTATAAATGAGGAACCATAATAGTCCTTCACATAGAAATGTTGAGGCTATGGAGATTGACAAGATTACGAGGCTATCTTCATACCTAAATGAGGACAATGAGAAGACCATCATGGAGGGTGGAATTGATCCTTGGAGCTCACCTTTTCTTAGCTATGGTCTCTTTCCTTCCTAGGTTACCTGGCTTGATCAGAATTTTCTTACAATAATATGGAGAATTTTGTTCAGGAAATACAGAGGGAATAGTTTATCTGTCACTTCTAGAGAGTTGTTGCATTTTTTTCTTCGGAAGTGTATACTAGATAAGCCAAATAGATTTTGATATTTATCTTTTATTCTTTCTCTCCAACACCACCCATTATTGATTTATGGTGTATGAAGTGACAGAATAATTTTTAACTGGACAGACTAATCCATGGCATCATGTTTTAATGGTTTTATTGTTTTGCAGGTTTCGACGTGAGTAGTGAAACTTCAATCTAGAAACAAAGGCCCTACACAATTCAATCAATTGCAAGATTGACAATCTCAACGTGAATTTTTTATTTATTTTACATTAAATAAAAACACAACTGTAATTTTTTAAGTTTTGTTTTGTTTTGTTTTTTTATCACTAGTTTAAAAAAAAAAATTGGAAATTTTAAGAAAAAATCAGATGAATTTTTTTAGCAAATGGGGATCCCAAGTCAAAAATTAAAGGATTTTTTTACATGTCATTTTTCCTAAAAACATTAGAGATATCCTACTTTCCAATCCTCTAGATCGCACGAAGCACGGAGGAGAGCATACTTATTCATACTTATTCAAAAATTAACATAAAAAACTGAAAATAACATCTTACCTACTCTATGTTAATTAGAATTTAGAAATTAATTACGTGTAAGAAAATTTCCAATTTAACCATTTGCATAATAGGAGAAAGAATATATTCACATGCAATTTCAAAAATTGAAAATTAAAATGTATAGAAGTGTGTGAAATTAATTGATGTAAATGCGATACAGAGAAATAAGGAAGAAAACATTGAACTATCCTGATACTCGCTTGAAACCAGTGTTCAATGAGGCTTGCGTATGTGTGATTTATGTTTTGATTCAACATACTTGCATTCCCTTGTTGGTCCTCCTTGATCTCATGTTCTAATATTTTTTCCTCATTTGATTCTTCAAGTGTCGATTCTTATTTTTCTTCAGGAGGAGAGGCTAAGTCTTTGATTGTTGTCAAGATCTCATTTTCTTGAGAAGATGATATCCTGACTTTTCCTAGGATCTGAGAGAGTTGTTCCAAGGTTATATTCATTCTAAAATCATCTTACTGGTATTCAAAATGGATACTACAAATGAAAAATTGGTACAAAGCAATACGAGACATTACTAAACAATACTAGTACAAAAGTAGTGTAAAATCATAGATGAAAAGGTACAAAATCAAAAGAAAACTCGTATGAAAGAGGAAACTAATTCATAATGAAAGAAATAAAACTTGCATAAAAGAAAGCACTCTTGCAGTAAAATAATCACACTGGAAAGAAAATAAATTGTGGGAATATAAACACATTGTGCAGGAAAGAAAGCATGCTTACGGGAAAGTAAATTGCAGGCAAGTAAACAAACTGAGAAAAGTATACAAACTAGAACAGTAAGCAAATTTGCAAAAAAATTAAACACTCTTGCAGAAAGGGAACAACAAGGCTTCAAAGCGACCCATTAAAATGGATGCGCAGGCTCTTACCTCTTATCTTAAATTTCCTCCTCCCCCTTGTTGTGTAATTAAAGGAAACTTACCTACCTAAACTCTAATCCCTTTAGCACCTCCCCGGAAATGGTTCCAAAATATCGAGTGATTTCTATACTAATGAATTCGACATAAAATTATCAACCCAGGGCTCGTAATATTCGAGGTGCAATCACAATATATGCAGGATGAAATAAATCCAACCTAATCTAATGATTGGAAAAGAAACACATGATTGAACTTGAATTGCATGAAATAAACGAAAGCATGAAATTGCATAAATTACACCTGATTGAGAAAGCATGAAATTGAATTGCATGACATAAACGAAATCCTGAAATTGCATAAATCAAACCTGATTGAGAAAGCATGAGATTAGAAAAAGGAAATATCATCTATAACATAAATAACAAATGATAAACATATGTGATCTCACATAAAATCTATATTAACAACTCAAAATAAAAAATCTATTATGGAGAAATCGATCTAAAACATCAACTCTATTACAACATGATGAAATCCATGACTAACTCATTATCTCAAAATCAAAGACTAACTATGTTCTTCTTTACTTTCTTTGTTCCTCTCATCCTCCTCCAAAATGAGGATAGATCCCTCTTATTTATACATGAGTGCTTTGAAAAGAAGATAAGCAACTCATAATTACAATTCCACTTTTCTCTCAACCAACTTGCTATAATTACAAAATACTTATCCCTTCAAATCCTTTCCACTTTTCTCTCAACCAATTTGCTATAATTACAAAATGCTTATCCCATTTTTCTCTCACAAATTCTCTCATGATATTCCTCTTTGAAATTAGCTTGATTTATCTCCTTCAAATTGTGAAAAGATGGAGAAAACATTCGAGAAACTTTTGAATACTCCTTGTTTGAAAGCTTAAAATATCCCTACATTACAAAGCTCACACAAATATTTGAGATATATATGAAAAATATATTGATTTCTAATATTTAATCATAAATTCTCTTTTAATACTAAAATGAATAAAGTGGAAAATAATAAGGTGAAACCCAAATGTATTCATGAAAAGAGTATAATGAATGGTTGAATGAAGTGATAGAATGTGAGGAATGGTGAAAGGAAAAGAGGATGGAAATACGACAATTCTGAGACTCAACACTCTACGAGTCATGTTGGAGACAAGTACCTATCCTCTACAATTCATGTTAGGGGAAAGGAACCAACCTCTACAATTCATGTTGGAAGCATGAAACTAACCTCTGATAGTTATAATGGAGTTATGTCAACAACCCTTGTGACTCATGTTAGAGACCTACAAACAACCATTGCAATTCATGTTGGGGGCATTAAACTAGTTGTTGCAAGTCATGTTGGGGGAACTGTAGATTTTAATCATGTACAATATTTTATTGCAAACAGATTTTCAATAAAAGAACAAAAATGATACAATGGAAAATACACACATTACACAGATATTTTTCCCCTGGAAACACAAACCGGAAAAACCAACATATTCTATATTCATTCACACCATACATTGTTTACAATACAATATACATATAGGATCTAGCGGCATCCAAAACCCTAATCTGATGACCTAGATTAGTCAAAAACCCTAATTCCTTAACTGGAAATAGAAAACCATTGGCAAAAAACCATGTGTCGAAAAATTTCCCATAAATGGACATGAAAATCGAGGACCTCCCAAAAATGGACACGAAAACTGAGGGAATTTTTTTTTTCGGGGGCGAAGCCCCCCTCTTACCCCCCTATGCACTTGAAACAATGTTGACACTAATTATATTCGTGCAAAGAATATAACACATATCCAACATTCTCCCACTTGTTGTTTTCTTTTCATACAGGGGATTACAAGGTTACATAGTCAACAATCCAAGGCAACAATGCCCATAGATCCTTTACATGAAGAGAACTTCTTAGTGCTCACAAATTTTGTTAATGAATTTGCAACATTCTTCAAAGTGTCCACCTTCATCAACAACACCTTATTTTATCTAACCATGTCTCTCACAAAGTGATATTGAACATCAATATGATTTGTCTTTGAATGATAGTTGGTTTCTTCGCCAGAAAAATTGCACTCTAACTGTCAAAATATATCCTTACATCTTGTTGTACTAGCCCAATACTTGAACACAATTTTTGTAAGCATACTTCTTCCTTGCTTTCATGAGTGGTTTCCATGTATTCAACTTTTGTAGTTGAAAGTGCCACTTTAGATCGTCTTTTTCTCATCTAATTGATTTCTCCTCCAAACAAGTTAAACACATAGCCCCTTGTAGATATCCTACGATCTAGATATCCAACCCAGTCTGCATCCACAAATCTATGTATTTACAACACTCTATCCAATACTGGTCTTCCTTGGTAGCACAAACCATAGCTAGCAATGCCACACAAATACCTGAAAACCCTCTTTATTGTTGTCCAATTATCCTTCCCTGGTTTTGACATATACCTGATCAAAAATATCATTGCATGTACAATGTATGATCTAGTAAAGACCATTACATACATCAAAATTCCAACCACACTAGCATATGGAACATGCCACATGCCCTCCTTCTCTTCATGTGTCTTGGAACACTGATTTGCAGATAAATTTACACCTACAGGAATAGGGACCCTGGCTAGTTTACATTCCTGAATATTAAAACTTTGCAATATTGTCTCGACATATTTTCTTTGATTTAACCAAAGTTTCTTATTTTTCCAATCTCTTTTAATTTCCATTCCAAAAATGAAAGTTGCAGCACCAAGATCCTTCATGTCAAATTTAAAGGACAACTGATTTTCCACATCCTATATAATCTCCTTGTTGTTTCCTATCAACAACATGTCATCCACATACAAGACCAAATAAATCAAATGATCACTAATTAATTTAAAATACACATATTTGTCCTCTTTGCTTCTTGTGAAGCCAAGTCCTAACATATAAGTATCAAATTTTTGATGCCACATCTTTGGTGATTGTTTTAAACCATACATGGACTTTTTTGTCTTGCATACCAGCTCCTTCTTTCCCTTCACGGCAAAGCCTTATGGTTGCTTCATGTAGATTTATTCTTCTAGATCCCCATGTAGGAATGTTGTCTTCACATCCATGTTTTCTACTTCAAAATAAAACCCAACAACAATAGATAACAAAAATCTAATAGAAGTTAAATTGGCAATATGAGAAAAAATCTCACCAAAATCAATTCCCTCGACCTGGGAATAACCCTTTGCTACTAACCGAGATTTTTATTTCTCCACTTTTATTTCTGCATTCAGCTTCTTTTTAAATTCTCATTTGTTTCCAATGGGATTTCTTCTAGTCGAAAACTCCACTAGATCTCAAGCCTCATTATTATCCAAGGCTACCATTTCTTCAACCATGGCCTTTTTCCATAGTTTTCCATCCTCTAAATCCACTGCCTCCCTAAAAATTCTAGAATCATCATCAACAATAGACAAAGACAAATTTGAAAGGAAATCATATGGAGTATACCTTTCTGGTAGCCTTTTTTCCCACACTGATCTCCTTAATACTAGAGTATGAGGATCTTCTTCTTCTGATTTTTGTTCTTCTGTAGAGTCTGATTCATCATCCTTTGGCTCAAACTCTATTTTCTATGGTTCTTCCTTACTTGGTAGGAATTCCTATTTGACAACTTCCTTCATTTCTCTAAAAACCACATCTCATATATACACAATATTATTAGTTTCTGGGTTCCAAGGTTTATAACTTTTGATACCAACTTTATACCCATAAAGATACAATTTTCAGCCTTCTTATCTAGATTACTCATGTTTTCCTTTGGAGCATGAACATAGGCCTCACAACCAAATACCTTGAGATGTGTGAGAGAAGGTTTCTTACCAGTCCATACCTCTTGTGGAGTCTTGTCATTCTGTGTTGATGAGGGTGATATGTTGACCAGGTAACATGCAGTGCCCATCACCTCTACCCAAAATTCTTACCCTAACCCAACACCATTGAGCATGCCCTTTTCTTTTAACATCAACATCTTGTTCATCCTTTCTGAAACTCCATTAGGTTGAGGTGTATATGGAGTATTATTATGCCTTTCTATACTGCACTTCTTACAAAATTCTTCAAATTCATTCCTGCAGATTTCTCCACCATTATATATCCTCAACACCTTAATTATCTTCTTTGTTTAATTCTCAACAAGAGACTTAAACTCTTTAAACCTGTCAAAGACTTCATATTTATTCCAAAAGAAAATTTTCAAAGTATTCCTTGAGAAGTCATCTATAAATGAGACATAGTACATATATTTTCCCATTGATGGAACTGACACATGTCCAAACACATCATTGTGCACTAGTTGTAAAATTCCTTCTTCTCGTGTCGCACCAGAGGGGAATCTTACCCGATTTTGCTTCCCATATACACAATGTTCACAGAAATCAAAATCCAGAGAGTAGTTAGACATACCTTCAACCATACCTTTACCATGTAGTAGTTGAAGACCTTTCTCTCCAATATGCCGCAGTCTTTGATGCCACAACATAACCTTTTTTCCAAAGAGTATAGTAGTTTTTTTCTCTTCTTCTCTAATATTAGGAATAATGGAACTATTACAACCATCACAAATAGTTCTTCCTTGCAGCTTATACAAAGTTCCAATCTGGACTCCCTTCAACAACACCATGTCTCCTCGAACCATCCTACAAGTTTCTTTTTCAAATATCTATTTTACCCCTGCATCATCCATTATGCTTACAAAAATCAAATTTCTATCTAATCCTGGGATGTGTAGAAAACCAAGTAGTGTTCTAATCCTTCCATCTATGAGCCTCAACTTGAATTTTACTCATCCTATGATTCTGGCTATCGATTCATCACCTAGGAAAACATTACCTCCATCATCACATAACCACTCCTTGTGGGGATTCATACGAAAGGATACACATGATTCAACCAACCATGCCTCATGATCTGCATGTGTGCTTGAAGAAGCCAAGTACACACACACACTCCTTCTTCCTTGGAGGTATTTTATTATGTAGAGGGAGCACCTTCAAATCCCTTCACTTTCTCAATGCTTTTGGATCTACATTTCTTCTTGAAGTGCCCTTATTTTCCACATCTCTAGCATACCTTTACAAAATTTTCAAGAGATTTAGATCTACCCTTAGACATAGATACCCCACTTGAGGACTTATATATATTTCTATCCTCGGAGCGTCCTCTTTCAAATAATGCATTTGTGCTATTTCTTTCCATGTTATTCCATCTCATCTCCTCCGACAATAAGGATGAGACCACATCATCAAAACTCAAGGTAGTTGTATTACTACCTATGGCCACAAACAAATTATCCCACGAATCTAGTAAAGAGAACAGTAAATTGGTACACTTATATTCATCTGAAATTTTGATCTTAATAGTTAACAACTGAATTACCACAGTATTGAAGGCGTTCAGATGCTCTGTCACCAAGTCTTTGTCTCTCATCCTCAGGTTATACAACTTTTTTTCATAGGAACAATTTATTTTCCAGGGACTTAGACTGACACAAGTTCCCCAACGTATCCCATAACTCCTTGGTTGTAGCTTCCCCTGACACATTCACTAATATTGAATTTGAGATACATAATTGGATTGTTCTCTTTGCCTTCCGATCTAAATTTTTCCAGTCATATGTTGACGTTCTTGTAGGTGAAGTACCTGGATCCACCATGACCCATTGATCTCTGTCTACCAACAAATCTCCCATCTTGAGCTTCCACATCTAAAAACTTTTCCCATTAAATTTCTCGATCTTTATTTTCGAACTGATCGCCACTTCTCTTCACCTAAAGAATCAGTATTGCAGATCTCCCACTGTAACAAGGATTATCACAATCTTGATCCAAACCCCTGACCACAAAGGTGTCCCCCTGAAGCCAATATTTTCTCTGATACCAAATGTAGATTTTAACCTTGTATAATATCTCACTACAAATAGATTTTCAATAAAAGAACAGAAAAGATACAATGGAAAATAGACACATTATAGAGATATTTTTCCCATGTAAGCCTAAACTGGGAAAACCAATATATTCTATATGCATTCACATCATAATTTTTTTACAATACAATATACATATAGGATCTAGTGGCATCCAAAACCCTAATCCAATGACCTGGATTAGTCAACAACCCTAATTCATTAACT
>SNQJ01S0301724.1:0-10315 GCA_010110895.2 Picea sitchensis | reverse complement strand
ATGACTAGCAAAGGTTGGTGATGGAATTCCAGTATGACTTGTAGGGACTGGACTAGTGGTGGTGGTTAGTTGTGGCATTTGAGACCAAGGACCCGGGAAAGACTAGTTTTGAGAAATTGCAGGCCAGGAAGGGTCATGGTTTACACCTTGTCCCCATCTAGAAAGGTAGTATCCTTCGTCTAATTGATCCATAGAGGTTTGTACAGGCATCATCACTGAAGCAGATGTTTGCGAAGAGGCAAAAGCATGATAAGGATTATTTAGGTGAGGATATGTGTTTCCCCCATGTGAAGGGGTTCCGTGAAGAGGGTATCTTGTACCATAAAACTAATTCCCTCCATATGAAATACCAGAGGACATATGGAGACCCGCCATGGGAACAGTGTTCATAGGAATTGGTATAGTGGACGAAGGATACACGGATGGGGTGTAATAAGTAGAATAACCACCCATTTGAGCACTGGCTCCTCGAAGGATGAAGCCGAGATTGGATCCGTAAGAAGGGAGATTCCAACCTCCCACAATGAGAGTTGGTTGAGGGACATGACTCCTATCAAATGAAGATGTAGACAACGGAGCCATCGTGCCCCCAGATCCAAAACTAGGATTTATATAAGCATGCAAGGGAGAGGATGGAAAGGTTGAAGGCATGTTTGGCATATTAAGAGGAAAATGATTAGAGACCCGAGGCATTGATTGAGTATCATAATTTTGCATACCATTATGAAACGTGAATGGATTCGTCCCCATGAAATAAGTGAATGTCATGGGGGAGGTAGCGGTAAATGAGGGAACCAAAGGAACTCCACTATCCATGATAATGACAACTTGAGGCACGGTATAAAATCCTAAGGTCAACCAATGATCAAAGAGCACACCAAAATAAAATCAAAAGGCCAATATGCACACAAACAGGGTAAAGTGGTTGAAAGGGGCCTCCCCCTCTAAAGTAGGTATGCCTCTCCCAAGAGGGGCCTGAGACTCCTCTAATAAAGATTGGAGGTATCAGAATTAGTTATAAGGGCCCTCGTGGGCTTAACAACTAGTCAGTCAGATCCCCTCAGAGAGGTAATCCTCCATAAAGGTTGTGTGTTGTCCGACCCTTATCTGACCCAGTGTACCTACAGAATAACTCTTGCAAGTAACCCGTGTGGTACCTAAGTCAAGCAACTAAGCAAGCACGATATAACCGATGCACAAGCAAACAATCGAAAGTCAGGTCCACAGTATGAGCAGGGTAACAAAGCCCGAAACCTCGAAAGTACCGCCTCTCACAGAGGTAAAGGTATTAGCAAGATCCTCATATACGAATAGATCCCCAGAAATATATTTGACGCTAAGAAGGTATCAGGGGGATATCCCTTCAACCAACCCCACGCGACCTCGTGCTTAACTCCGATGTAAGTGAAGCCTCCTGATATTACTGATTGTACAATGGATTTCTCCACTCCCTTAGTCAGACACATATGTTGATTTAATAGCCTTGGAGAAGTTTACTCACAAAATCCTATTCCAAGTCTCTAAATCATAAGCTAGTTTGTGCACCCTAGAAAAATAAAATCGTTACTAATCAATTTTAAATTATAGTGTTACTTTTAGTGGTCTTGCTTACTCAAAAAGGTGCGGTCGTGAAACTAGTGATGTTATGACTCGGCAAGTAAAATAAATGAATATGAATACAATGCAAAGTCCTAACTTCAATTCCCAATAAATTACATGCTTTTCAAAATGCAATTCTCAATTTAGTTCTGCAATTCCAAATAAGATGCAATCTTTATTTACATGTACTAAGATCAACGATAAGGACTCAAAGGATCAAATGCCAACAATGTAAAATGCCTAATATTTTTGTATTTTCAATATAAATGAATGAAAATGCAAGGACTGAACAATAGCTTGATATAAAAACTCTATTGTGTGTAAATAGAGACAAACCAAGTAGAATATCAAGGAACAAACACCCAGCCCAAGATGCAAGGACAATCAAATGAAAAGGATGATGAGAAACACACCACCCAAAAATTCAACCAAAGAAAGGTTTCTTGTCATTCCACATACACTTAACATTTATAACAGAGACCCAATAAGACTCAACAATCATCAAAACCTACCCAACAACCCTCAAACCCAGCAACCAAGCAGAAAAGGGTGATGCACGCGACTGTTCAGGGGAAAAGCCTGTATATACGCCTCTTGCAAGAGGACAACACGTGTATGTACGGGAATGTCAGGCAAAAACCCGCGTATATGTGTTAAAACACAGCCAGACTAAGGAGAAGGATAAGAAACTCAAACTCAGAATGAACAGAGGCTGTCGAGCAATCATACGACAAGAAACTCAATATAAACGAGAGCAATCTAAGGAGAAAAACACTCTAAACCCCCAAAAAGAAGATTTTATCCCTAGTATGGTCGTCAATTTTGTTACGAGGAAAATATCTCTATGGCTAGGGGTAAACCACAACAGATGGAAATGACTGCATAAATCAACTCCAATATCAGGTATGCTATATAGACAAATATGCTAGCAAGACAAGATAAAAAGCCTACCTCGTCTAGACGTTCGATGAAGTCCACCGTTGAGCACTTGACTCAAACCAATACAGCTGCAACTTGTCCTCAACAACCAAGAAACACAAGCATATGGTGATAATATATAATGTTAGCACCTTCAATAGCATAATCCATCAACATTCATAACAAATATGCCCATGAAATAACAATTCAAATATTTGCAAGATATTAATTGGATGAGAAAAGAGTATTTATATTAAAACGTAATCAACAGAAGTGAATGAATTACAAACTTCCATGTCAACACGGTTCAGAACCGAGGAACTAAGTCCCTTCTAGTTGGGCCTCCACTACTTCAATCCTCCACCAAAGGTAAGCTCATATAAGAGAGACAATGAGGTTCTCAATCATGTAGGAAAGAGCTTGGGGGTTGAATAATGTGTTCAGACTTAAAAGGACAAAGGGATGCAGACTCAATATGAAGTGAATAATTTCTCCAGAGTAACTTTGCTCTCAAAGTTGAATTCTTCTCCCCTTTTCCATATCTTGGATTTGGCCCATTTGTAGCCTTCAAGTGGAACTGAAGGGTCGAGTCAGAACGTTTCCACTATATGGAAGGCCAAGGATCATGGATCTTGTGACGTGACATGGAAACCTGACACCATTTTTTAATTTTGGGCACAAATCCCGATGTACATGGGTTGTAGTGGTGCAACTTGCGTATACACATGTTGTACAATAGGTAGGGCACGTATATGTGGAAAAATAATGTTTTTAGCTTTGGGGTTTGCAAAAAGGGACTTCAAGTCTGCATAGGGAAATGAAAAAATCCCTTTTGTGCAAGTTTGCACAGGGTGAGGCAAATCTTGCTATAACATATGTTCTTTATCTACTAGAAGATCCTCCATATTCAGCTTCCAAAGCTCAACGCTTTTCCCCTTAAATTTCTTGATCTCAATTTTATAACTACTCGCCATTTTCATTCACCACAATAATCACCACTATAGATGTAACATCCTCAGTTTAATTAATGCTTATGTGGATATAATATGTGGCTACGACCAAGCGTTGTGATATGCGAATTGTATTTCAATGTTTTAATAATAAAAATGTGATGCCAACTACTAAAGGGGACATGCACAAGCGATGGGGACTGAACCGATCCACAAGAGAGGGAAGTGTCTAGGATAATGGCTGAGAGGGGTCAAAGGGAGGAATTACCCATGTATATCAATTCAACCCATTATCATGACCTTGCCAATTGTATATGAACCTTCTAATTTTTGATTGAGTGTTCCCAAAGCCAATCACTGAATGCATGTAAGATGGTGGGTGTGAGTGGTCACATCCTTCTGATTGAGTGTTCCCAAAGCCAATCATTGAATGAATGTAAGAGGGTGGGTGTGAGTGGTCACAACCCAGAGTTATTGGGCACATGGGGACTGAGTACAATCGACTTAGAGAAGAGTGTGAGTCAAGAAAGGCAAGCCACAAGAGAGGAAATGTGCATGGGTTGGGACAACAAGTTTTAGTTAGGGAGGTTTGTGCAAGGGAGGGGAGGAAGAAAGAGAGCTTGGAGTTGGTGCAACCATGGAGGGCGAATTTTGGAGCATAACTGGAGCAAATTGGAGCTGGAAAATTAAAGAGCTAGGTTGTCAGTCTTGAAGAGTGAACTTCGGAGTGAGTTGCACTGTAACATCAAGTGTTGTTGTTGTTTTGTTGATAGTTTTCCTAGCAACAAGTTCCCTTGAGTTCCCAATTGAGAGATTCCTAGCTACTTGTGCCAGAGAGACCTCGATAAACGAATGGCACATTCCTTGGGTTAATCTTGATATATAGATGGCACATCCCTTGGGTTATCCCTGATAAACGAATGGTACACTCCTTGGGTTGGGAAGGTCAAAGGGAAGAGAGTTGGTAGAAAAATCAGGATAACTATAGGGAATATCAGTTGGGTTATGAGAATTTATGAAGAAACTAAGAGTTCCTTGAGTTCTCAGTTGAGCGATTCCAAGCCAACCAAATGCACTAGGGGCCCTGATAAATGAATGGTACAACTCGAGGGACTGTGAGTAGTGAAGGGGGTACATTCCTTGGGTAGTGCAGGTTGTGGGGAAAAGAGAAATTTGGAGGTTTGGAATTGTTCTAAGATTTATGAGCTATGAGTGGACTCTGAGATACCACCCTCTTTTGTGGATTACTAGCCTCAGCTCGGGGGTGACTAGCTGTTGAGATTTGGAACAGTCAGTCTATGGTTGGGTGGAACGTCCGACCCAAGCAGTTGGTTGCACGATTCTTGTTTAAAGGTAAGTGTTTTATCTTGTACTGAGTTATTTACATGTGTTATTGTTTTGCATGAACTATGCATGAATGGGAATGACTTATATGTTGTTGTAATGAATATTTTAGTTGTACAATGCAAAGTGGTATCAGAGCCCAATTTTCAACATTGACCCTGGATGGACCGAGTTAGCAGAATGTTGAAGAGGAAACTCGAAGAGAATTAATTTATGGAGTATATTTGCAACTTGATTATTTAAGTTACTGTAATAAAATTGAGAGAAATTTCATGGGTAATGCGAAGAATTGAGCCTCTTTGGAAATTTCGAACAGAAGCAAAATCGAAAAAAAATTGCGTATTTTTATGTACGATGACGTCGACATGACGTGGAGGGCACGCTTCGGCTGATGTTGTAGATGGAAGACGTGTATTTCCACGGTTGCAAGTACATGTTGGATGGGATAATAGTTGGTGGGTGATGTGGAGCCATGTGGTAGGCTAACTGTTAGTCCCACAAAACCGCGGTAAGATCTTGGAATTTGTCTAAATGGTTAAGTATTGAGACTTCTCGGACGAACTCATGAAAGGAAGGTTACAAGATTGTGAGTCTGTGAGTTCGCTTAGAAGGAAAAATGTCTAAGTGTTGGGACTCCTCAGACAGACTTATGCAAAGAAGGATGCAAGATTATGAGTCCACAAGTCCACGAAGATGGAAAAATGGCCAAGTGTTGAGACTTCTCGGATGGACTTAAGTGTTAAGAGATGGAAAAATGGTTAAGTGTTGGGAGTTCTCGGACGAACTTATGAAAAGAAGGATGCAAGATTATGAGTCTGCAAAGATGGAAAAATGGCTAAGTGTTGAGACTTCTCATACGGACTTAAGTGTTAGGAAGATGGAAAAATGGTTAAGTGTTGGGACTTCTCAGACGAGGTTATGAAAGGAAGATTACAAGATTATAAGTCCGCAAGTTCGTGAGTCTATGAGTCTACGAAGGAAAAAGAAGCTAAGTGTTGGTGACGAGTTCTTGGAAGTTATGAAGATAGATTATTAGTCTGCGAGTCCGCCACCCGTGAGCTTGTGAATACAGTAAGGAATCTAAGTATACGTGCAAAGTCAGTGCGACAAAGATCTAATCAAGAAATGATCAGACATAGCTAAGCGTTGCTACTATGTTGCATGTGCTGATGAATATTCGTTCACTATTTTTCCACCATAACTTTATGCTTGGATCTCAGATTCGAGCAAACGAACAACCGTTGGAAACTTGTTTCGAAAATGAATGCATTTAAGGAATCCTACATGGGAGTAGTGCATTAATATTCTTCATAAATTAAAATGAAGAATGAATTGTAATCTAATTGCATAATTAGAGAACATAAAAACAGAATTTAGTTCCTACATGAGAACTAGAGACATGGAGGATGCTCAAGGGTTTTTCAGCCATGAAGAAGAAATTGGAGGTCTGCATACCAACATGGGAAATGTTGAGACAGAGTCTAATGGAAGAAGAGACAAGCAAGGGACTGTAACTATGAGAAGTCTACATAGGGAAGTGCAGAGCTATAGAGCTGGTAATCAAAGGCTTATGAAGGCTCAAGGAAGAGATACTCTAGAGCTTAAACATGTTGCATAAGCAAGTTAACAAGGACTCTGGCACCAAGCAAGAAACTAGTGCTAGACAAGTATCAACGTCTAGATCCCATGGAAAAATAGATGATCATGGAAATGATAGGCAATCAAGAAGCATGAGTAGGCACCATCATTCTCCAAGGTAGTCCACTAGAATAACTCATGCAAGTTTAAGGCCAGGGAGCAACCCAAGTGTGTCTCTTATTTAGAGGCAAAGAAGAAGACCTGAGGTAGACATATTGCAAGGTGAACTCAGGAAAATCAAGCCACCTACTTTCAATGGTGAACACCAGAAGGGTGAAGAGGTCGAGGCCTGGCTATTAGAAATGAAGAAATATTTCTAGTTGCATGATTACCCATCCTGGGTATAAGCTAGAATTGCCATCTACCACTTGCAAGGAAAGGCAACCATATGGTGGGATCAACTTAAGCAAGCCAAGAACCTTGATAAGAAAAGAATCTCACAGAGACAATGCAAGGGATATTTCCAAGAGAAATATTTTTTCGAGCATTACTATTAAAGAAAGATGAAAGAGTTCTTTGAACTTAAGTTGGGAACCATGACAATGGTTGCATATGAGAAGAGGTTCTTTGAATTGTTGAAGTATTTTGACTTCATCAAGGATGAGAAATTCAAAATCCAAAGGTTTCTAAGTGGGTTACCCTCTTTCTACAGTGATAAGATTCAATACGATAATCCCAACACTTTGGAGGAAACCATAACAAGAGCAAGAAATCTGTATGAGTAGAGCAAAGGAAGACCAATTTTCCAAAAAGCTTGGAATGACAAGATGAAGGATAATAATGATCAAAGGTAGAAGGGTTTTAAGCCACCCTTTTTTAGGAATAATTCCCAAGAAAATCAACAAGGTCAAGTCGCCCAAAATGAACACAAGACTGTGTATTCATTTAGAAAAAGGCCAAGGCGGCAGCCGATGCAATGTTGGGGATGTGATGGAAATCATCTATATATGGATTGCCCTCACAGAGGAGAAAGAATGAGGATTTTCCACAACATTCAAGAGGTTGAAACAATGGAAGACATGGGAGGAAGCATGTCAAGGATTTATGCAGTTTTGGACAACAAGCAAACATAGTATCAATCCCCCATGATTGAAGTGGAAGGTAAGATCAATAATGAGCCCATGACAGTTTAATTGATTATGGAGTTATCCATAGTTACATAAATGCTAATATTATTGAAATATTTCACTTGCAAAGAATTAAGCATAAGAAATCTTAGTTAGTTCAGTTAGCCACAGGGGGCTAAGAGGAAAATCAATAAGTTGGTTAAAGAATGTCCAATATACATGAATAGACTCAATACAAAGGTGGATGTAAACATCATACCATTGGGTTCATGTGACTATCTAATTGGCAAGGATTGGTTCGAAAAACATTATGCTATCCTAGATTGTTGCAACAAGACAATCACATGTCTTGGTGAGGAAGGGCAGCAAGGCAAGATTCAAGGAATTCCAAGAGTTGTAGTTGTTAGAGAGATTTCAGCTATGCAGTTGAAGAAGAATTTCAGGAAGGGATGTGAGATGTTTGCAACCCATATGGAGGAGGTAGCCAAAGACAAAGTGGCAAGCATTGAAGACCATCTGATCTTGAGGGATTTTGAAGATGTTTTTAGAGAAATTCCAGGATTACCACCAAAAAAAAGACATTGATTTCTCTATTGATTTGATGCCAGGAGCTGCCCTAGTGTCTAAGACACCTTACATAATGAGCACACCAAAACTAAAAGAGTTGCAGATGCAACTTGGAGAACTTTTGAATAAGGGGTATATATGCCCAAGTGTGTCACCTTGGGGAGCCCCGATTCTTTTTGTGAAGAAGAAGGATGGAACCTTATGGTTGTGTATTGATTTCATGCATCTTAATAAGGTTACCATAAAGAATAAGTATCATTTGCCAAGAATTGTTGATTTGTTTGATCATTTGAAAGGTGCAAGAATCTTTTCGAAGATCGATTTGAGATTAGGCTATCATCAAGTAAGAATAAAGAAAGAAGACATCAACAAGACAACATTTAGAACAATATATGGACATTATGAATTCACAGTAGTGCCATTTGGGCTATCAAATGCCCCAACAATTTTTACGTGCCTGATGAATGGAGTGTTCAGGGAGTACTTGGACAAGTTTGTGATTGTGTTCTTAGAGGATATCATCGTCTATTCTAAATCAGAAGAGGAACATGAACATCATTTAAGAATGGTGTTGCAAGTTTTAAGAGAGCACAAATTGTATGCTAAGCTAAGTAAGTGTATCTTTTACCAAAAGAAGATTCACTACTCGGGGCATATAATTTCAGCAGCAGGGATAGAATTTGACCTTGAGAAGATAGAGGCCATTAGAGGATGGCCAATGCCAGAGAATGTGACAGAGGTTAAATCATTCACGGGTCTTGTCGGTTATTACCGAAGATTTATAAAAGGGTTCTTAAGAATTGCAAGTCCAATCACTTCTTTGCAAAAGAAGTGAGTGAAATTTGAATGGACTTCCAAGTGCGAATAGAATTTTCAACAATTGAATGAAATAATGACAAGTGCACCAATATTGAAGATTGCAGACCCAAATGAATATTTTGTTGTGTGCATTGATGCATGCAAGGAAGGACTCGATGGACTTCTCAGTCAAAGGGATCATGTGGTATTATGAATCTAGAAAATTGAAAGAACATGAGAGGAATTATGAAACACATCACTTGGAGTTAGCAACTATTGTACATGCATTAAAAATGTGGAGGCATTACCTTATGGGTAAGAAATTCGAGCTAAGAACAGACCATTGTGGTTTGAAACATTTGTTTGGACAACCAACAATAAATGCCAGACAAACTAGATGGTTGGAATTTATAAGTGAATATGACTTTGAAATTAAGCATATAAAAGACAAAAAAAATCAAGTAGCGGATGCACTCAACAAGAGAGCTCATGAAGTGCATGTGGTAGCCATCAACATGAATATGACAGATTTGAAAGATCAAATTTTTGCAGCAGCAAATTCAGATCAACAATATGTGAAAATAAAAGAAACATTACAGCAAGAAAAATTTCAACAGAAATTTAATTTTTATGAGCTGAAAGAAGATGAGATTTTCATGTACAAGGGAAAAGTATATGTGTCGAATTCCATTGAGCTGAAAAATGCAATTCTAAAGGAAATGCACAATGTGCCATATGTCAGGCACCCGTGATATCATAAGACAATTGCAGTTGTAGAGAAGCCAATACTTTTGGCCGGGAATGAAGAAAGAAGTCGCTGATTATATTGCGAGATGTCTAGAATGCCAAAAAGTGAAGACATAACATAAACACCCAACAGGTTCGCTACAACCATTGCCCATTACAGAATCGAAGTGGCAAGTAGTTATAGTTGATTTTATTACTAAGCTGCCTAGAACAATGAAGCAACATGATTCCATCATGGTGGTGGTGGATAAACTGACTAAAACAACACATTTTATTCCAGTAAGACTACACACAAGGCAACAAATATCGCATAAATTTATATGAAGGAAGTTGCTAGGTTGCATGGAGTGCCTAAGACAATAGTTTCATACAGAGATCCAAAGTTCACTTTAAATTTTTGGAAAGGTTTGTTCAAAGGCTTTGGAACAAGTTTAAATGTTACTACAACATATTATCCAGAGTTATATGGGCAAGCAAAGAGGACTAACAAGATAATTGAGGACATGCTTAGAATGTATCTGATGGATCAACCATCAAAGTGGGGAGATTATATTCATTTAGTTGAGTTTGCTTATAACAATGAATATTAGTCCTTGTTGAAGATGAGTCTATTTGAAGCATTGTATGACATAAAATGTAACACTCCGGTGAGTTGGGATAATCCAACAGATAGAGCAGTTGTTGAAC
>SNQJ01S0301722.1:0-10315 GCA_010110895.2 Picea sitchensis | reverse complement strand
CTGCGAACTATCTTTTAAACTATGCTTTCTGGAAACTGACAAGTGTAACCTTTCTCATGAAAATGTTCTTAATAAAGAGTTTGATTTTCTATTATCATGACACTACCATGACATCATCCCGATGCCCAAAAATGTGGATAACAATATCAAATTAGGTTTTCCCATCAGTGCCCAGGTCTACTTTGTCATGACATTGACCTCTGACCCTTAGTCGAGGACCACATAGTCTTTATCATATTCTCCAATATGAGCATTAAGGTGTAGTTCTTTATTTGTCCTTATCTTCTTGGATAGTTGATGCACTACGTTATTCAACAAAGGATATACCCTTCCTTTCTCATACTGTCTGACCAAATTTTGTATTCTTGTATGGATTTTTCATCTTTAATCAACCCAATAAACGTATACAAGAAACAAACAAGTTTACTCACCTCTTTTCCATCTCCGGGCAAAGAAGACTGATCAAATGCCAGAGGAATTCCACATTCTCTTACTTCTAGTCGAACCTTTGATGAAGAAGCCTGATCTCTTCCAAATTTCAATCTTGCTTCCTCAAATATATGCTTCTCTTTCCTCAGATAAAACTCTTTTGTCTTCTCTATAGATTTCCTGACTCCTGATTCTTTTGTAGTCTTTCCTTGGATCACTCTATGTTCTCTTGTATCAACAACTCCTCTAGTGATAACAATGACTCTAGGATCTGCTCCGCGAGGTTTTTCTTTGATTAGTTGTATTTGTTGGTTTCCTCCTCGTTTCTCCTGAAGCTTAGCCAACAATGTTGGACATTCCTCGATAACATGCTTGAATGAGTTGCAGTAGTTGCAAGTGGTACAAGGGTTTTGACAGTCCCTTGCCAAGTGTCATGGTTGTGCATATTTATAACATATGATCTTCCCTTGACCTCGACCCATACCTCCTCCTCTTCCTCTTCCTAGGAATCCACCACGAGGGTTGAATTTTCCTCTCCCAGGGGAATTATATTGCATAGTTCTTCCTTCTTGTTGTACTTTGCCTTGAATTTTGTATATATCCCTCGACCTTTCATGCATGAGATCGTAATCCCTACAATCCATGTCATCGTGTCCTACCGACTTACAAAAAGTGCAATACATATTTTTGGGTGTCTGGACATATTTTTGCAGATAATAACATTCACCAAGGTGATGTCGATTTCTACATACCTCGCACGAGGGTAGGGTAACTTGCTTCAAAGATCTTGAATCTCCAGAGTCAAATTATTCATGAAATAAGGGACAATGATCCTTATCATGGCCTTTTGATTTTCATTTGATACACTGGATGTATTCTCTTTTATCTTTTCCCTTATCTTTATTCATATATTTGACCTGCAGTGATAAGATAGTTAGCTGACTCAAGATTTGACTCATACCTGAGATGGATTCTCCCATGGGGGTTGTTTCTAATGTCATAGAGATATCTAGTGCCTTAGCCTATGAGGTAATATTTTGTTGCATCATAGGAACTCTGATGTGTGGTAAGAGGGTAGCAATGAACCATTCCTTTTTCTGCTCATCTAGGATCTGAAAACTCAAACGGCCTGTCAAGGTCTTAAATCTTTTATCAAACTCCCAGACATGTTCATATGTTCTCTTCTTGATTTATTTTAGTTATGTAATGCACCGTGATTCTGAATTAGGTTTCTTAGATTCAAAAATTAGCACATTCTTAATGGAATTCAATGGTTTAGGTGTAGCTCCTTGGACAAATTTCATGTACCAGCTCAGTGCGCGATCTCTTAGGGTAGTGTTGAAATGAGCTCGTTTGATATATTTGTTGGTGATATTCTTAATACTCCACACAAATTCACATAGAAACCAGTTTTGATCAGGATCTTCAGATCCATCTCCTCTAAAGGTGAGTAACCTCATCTCATCTTCCATAGATCTTCTTAGGTTTCCTAACTGAGTATGTGGTGGAATGCTAGTGACAGTGCTCTGATCTTTCTAATGACTTAGGTTACTTTGGTTACTTAACGTTGTTGAATCAATAGGAGGAATAACAGTACTTACTTCAACAGTCGATGCAATTCTTGAAGTTTTTGGCTCTTCTCTGTGAGGTTCCTCTATCTTAGCGTATTTTGAATGCTCTTCGTCTGTCATATATGCCTCTTCTCCGCTGTAGAACCCTTCATCTCCATAGTTCTTCTTAAACAGGTTCACGAGATGAACTTCTCTTAAACCCCTCCCACTGTGCATATGTCCAGCCTCTGTGTCACTGTCGTTGTCTAAATTTTTGAACATTAGCTCTTTCAATCTGACTGATTATTGTATCTTTAAGATGATCTTCTCATGCAATAACATCTTGATCTTCAACTTCAGAAAATGTAAAACTTTTCCTCTAGGTCCCTTAAAGAAATATCTCTTTTCTTGGCTATACGATTACACTCTGTCAACAACAAACTCAGTGATATACCCTCCGATGGTACTATCAAACAAGTGATATACTACCCTTGACATGGAATTTTCAACTCTCTTGACCTTCTTGATCAGTGTCGACGTCCAAACCATAGGTGGTCTGAGTCTAACTTCGAATTGGGTATATGCTAACCTAGCTAGCCACTCATATATATCCCGATGGATTCCTCCAAAGAAAATCTCATGTATATCAGTAAATATATATCTTCATAACCAATCCTCTGTACCAAGACTGGGGTTCTTGTTTTGGGCTTCAACGAAGTCCTTTTCTTGATCTTCTATCCACTTATGAATCTCTGTCTTCGATGGAAACCACCTTGACATTCCCTCAAGAAGATTCATGTCTTGACAATGGAACCATTTGTTGGAACAGAGGTAGAGCCAAGGTTCAGCTCTAACAACACACCAACAAGCCCTAACTACTGGCCCTTTTGGCAGCACCTGCGGAGTAGATGCAGTATCACCCAAAGTAGCTACAGGGAGTTGCAAGACACAGGTGTCTACAACTAGAGGAAATGCAGAGTGATGATTGCGTGAATTTGATCAGACCAGGGTCCTTCTCAAGTTACCAACAAAAGGTATTGTGTAGTCTAGAGAACTTGAATTTTCATCTCCTTTGAAGAGAAGAAGTCTCACCCGAAGCACTGCTGAGACAGATAGATAGGGAAGGGTAGGGAAAAGACTAAACAGGATCCATAGAGTAGTCAGAACTCATTCTTATTCTTGCGCAAGCGACATTAACAGATCTGAAACATATAAGTGAAATAATCCAACCTAATTACGTTGCAAGGAATCATTTAAACTTTGAACCATCAAATAGAAATCATAAGACATAAGGAAACATTGTAATGCATAAGTAAACATACAAAGACACAACATATTTTGAAATTTGGTCCTGCTTCATATTATCTTTAGTTATCTTTCTCTGATTACAGACTCAAAATTACATAGTAGGGCTCATTACAAACTCTTGTCTCTGGACTCATGTCGTAGAGATATAATTCTCTAATTGGTAGTTCCAATTCATTACAGACTCAGCCTTTTATTTTCTCGACTTACAAAAATTATCAACAACTAATCCCAAAACCTGGGCGACTCTGACCAACCTGACTCAAATCAACCCAACCGACCAACCCATGCACTAATGAACTAACAGATGAACCAAACAACCCTTTTACAATTATGTTCAGCCCTATATATAGCTGGGTTGTGTCTTCCTTCTCGGCTTGCATGCTTTCTTGTTCTATTGCAACCGTTTGTTGCTTCGCTGGCATTGCGCTAACTTCCTCAATTGTTTTATGTTTCTCTTTCTCCCGGCCTCTGATGGAGTTTATGAAACTTGTTCTTAGTCAAAACTTGCTTGATTCCTTCTCAAAAATGAAGGGCCCAACAAGCTCCAACCCTAATCCTTGACTCATCCTTGAGTCAGGCTCTTGGTTCTTTCACATTTACTCCTTGAAAGCTTCCAACTATGTTCTGCCATTTCTGGGTGAGGAGTGATGCTTCTGCAAGAAACTGTTTGGTCATATTTTTGTTGTACTCCTTTGACTTGGTCGTAACATACAATTTCTACTCAAAATATATTGTTGCATCGACTTGATGCATTTTCATGTAGGCAGTCTGAATTACAGGTCAGAAGTCACACAAATTTTTCTTGGCTACAAATTGTGCCTCATAGAGTGTATTCAATTCATTGTCGGCCTATTGAATATGATCGAACTTCTGTTGTTTCTCCATGGGGTCCATTGTGGCCACAATTTCTTCGTTCAATACCTGGATATTTGTGTACACCTCCTCCAAGACCTAATTCCATCGAGCGATGATACCCATCCAGTCGTTGACTTCCTTAAATATTTGGGTGAAATCCATTGTGTGCTTGTGCAATCCATTGTGTGCTTGTGCAATGCTACTCGAGCATTGTTTCCTTGCAATATTATCTTTTGCATCTATTCTTGCAGCTATTGAGGCCGTTGTTCTGCTTCTTGTTGGACTAGTTGTAGATTCTCTTATAGATTCTTAGTGCGAGTAGTGAGTTGTTTCCATTCTTCTTGTAGCAACTCGATCCGTTGCTCTGGCTCTCTTACATGGCTGGCTTCAGGTAGGTTGGGTGCAACCTTCTGAATCTCTGGCCAAGCATCAACAAGTTTTTCCTCCACTTTTTCCATTTTAAGCTGAACTTGGAGTTTGTCAATACTTCTTGCATTCTACATGTTTACATGATGAACCGTTCCTTCCTTGCAATCTCGGCGGATCTCTCGGCCTCCTGGAGCCTTTTCTCTAATTGGTTCGTTGATGCCCTGATTAGTCCAAATAATTGTGGTGCTGGCCACTGTACCAGGTCGATGGATGAAGGAGTTGTGTCAGTGGGTGCTCACATCTATAGTGGAAGTCCACTGGCCATTGAATGGTCCGAGCGGGTTTCTAGATCCTCCTCCGTTGGTGGAACTGGTGCGATCTTCAACGTTAGCTATGTGGGAAAAAGAGTCAGAAACTTTGTTCTGGCTATGAAGAGTTGCATCAATTCTTTCTTTGCTGAGGGTTCTGGAGAAACTACTCCATTTTTGTTCGCATGGCTGCCATATCCTTCTCAGTTGTCCATTTGGGTTCATTGTGCACATTTGGTATCTCCAGATCTTCCGGTGCTTCTGCTTCGTGCACCGTGATTTCTTGGGAAATCTCACCCTTGGTTGGTGAGGTGATTTACTAGTTGTTGTTGGGTTCTGGCTCCTCTCTACCTCAGGCGTCTTCTTCTTCCACTAAAGACTCAGTCTGTTTCTCCTGGGTGTTTGGATTTAGATCATCCAGTGTCGTGCTCGGCTCTGAGGCTTTAGTTTCGAGATCATAAATTTTTGATCTTGGCTTGGGTAATTCTCTGGTTTTTTTTGGGAGTCGTCTTTCCACTATCTCTAGTTGATCGAGCTGCATTGGCTCTGAGGTTTTGGTCTGATGTGGACTGGCAGTGATGAGGTTTGGTAATTGGAGTGGTGGTGGAGGTTTCTCAATGACGAATGTGGACAGAAGTGTTTCAGGCTTCGGGTCATCCTAAATATCAATGATAATGGTGGCTTTGGTTGTGGCGCGAGTGCGAGGAGCGGTAGATGCAAGGGGTTGTGGGTTCAAGGGTTTGTTCAGTGAGACCCCAATTCTAGGCCTCTTCACCAATGGTTGGTACCGAGCACAACACCCAAGAGTTGGTTAACCTGTGCACCTGACAACATGGCATTATCTGGAAGTTGATGGTGGGCTAATCCTTTTCTCTGCTCTAAATGTTGTATCTCTTCTTCCTCCTTGGAGTCTGTTTGTACCAGAGTGTCTGGATTCTTCTTCTCGGGGCCTGAACTCAGTCCTTATCCTGCTTCGTTGTCTTTTTTCTTCAGTATCTCCATAGGAAAAATGTATTGCATTCCTGATTTACGCAGGTTGTGTTTAACTCCTGGCCAGGACATGACTTCCTTATCGAAGGCTTCCTCATCCAAATAAAATGGTAGCATCCTTGTGTGGAAATGTTCCTGGATGACATGTCTCAGCCACACGAATGTGTTGTGTCAGTTCATGCTGAAGGAGATATTCCTTGTGTTATAGTTAAGGATCTCCTACGGGATGCATAGCCTCTGCATTGTGTCTATCATACCATTATACCATTTGGAAAATGTTGTGTTCTTTAGTGTTGTGTTCTCTGAGTCTGGTCTGGACTGCCATGGCTCGAACATCTTCACCATGCACCCCTTATCTGGTATTGTCGGTTTTCTACCCACAAGTGACTTCCATTTGAGCATTGAAAATTCCAAAAGTAGGTATCCATAGGTGAAGGTTCTTCCCATCTCTTGTGCTTCCTTGCAAGCTACTAGTAGTTCCTCCAACAGGAAACTACACCAATTGAACATTGCTCCATTTGCGCAAAATTTGGCGACTGATAATGCACCTAGAGTGCATTCTCCCTTATAATAAGACCTCATAACCTTGTTGGATATGATGTAGCAGCTAGTCTAGACTGTCTAAGGCATTATTGGTTAAATTATTGTTCTGCGTCCTCCTCTCTTTGTGTTAAATTTCTTGTATAGGCTAAGCTCGACTTTCTTTTTCTCATGCTTACTGGGACCCTAGAATCCCTTCGACACATCCTATCCTTGGGAGGATAGTCCAGTAATCTGTTGGATGGCTTCAACATGGATTAGATACCTCTTATCCAACCATAGACTTATTTCATGCACCCTACTTATCAAAATTTTTGTGCGACGCGCATTCTCACCTGTGGTACCAAAGACTGGTAAGTCTCTCAGGTTCATGATTGTCGAGTTAAATAAGTTGATGAACTCTTCTTTTGGTACAACTTGAATTCCTCTGATTCCATATGGAACTATATCCCAAAATATGTCTATGTGCACCTATGGGAACAAGGCTGAATCCGTGAGGTCAAGGTCGAGGAGCTTAACGTGCTCTACCTTCCCTTTAAGATCACCCATGATCTCGAACCAGGGGTCACAGGGCTCATCTGGTACTACTTCTTTAGTCATGGTTCTTAAGCTTGTTATGGCTCTCAACATTCACACTTCTATGGAAGGTAGGGACTAGGGTTACGTCTACATCTTTTACAATGGTACCAACTAGTTCGCACTATTGATTTCAGAAATGGCTATGATTTTTTTAGAAACAATACAATATCGGCTGAGTTCTGAGAGACTTATAATTGGCATAATAGGTCATTTTTAGTAGTAACTTCTAATCATCATGACTGTATGGATGCAATCGGGTGTGAGTTGTCCAAAGAGATTGTTTAATCAAGGTAAATCCTATTGGGCCATCTTGGTATTTACTTTTTTGAGTGGAATAGGGATGTGGCCAATTTGAGACATTTCTGTTTGACAAGTGGGTGTCTCGGTGCGAACTTCGATGGAATCTTGGCATAGTGTGGCTTTATGGCTCAATGGGCGTCAGACGGGGTACCAGAATGGAAATAAAGGTTGTGACTAGACTGGGTTTGCATGGCCTATGATTCAGATTGGGTTTCGATTCATGGCCCCTCAGACCACAAAGTTTATCCTTGTTGTCTTTAATGACTATCATTAATGGAATATCTTATGCTTCAGGTCTTGTACTGTTGATTCATCAGCTTTGTATCACCCAACACTTAAACAAAACAAACGAACTATGTGGTATGGTGCAACACTGCACACCTGGACTTTATTAACTAAATTTATAAAGTTTCAGAAAGAAAACAAAACTCAAATCTAAATATTGTACAAGATCCTTTGTATTGGAGCGACTGTCCTTCTCTCTCAGTTTTGAGACAAAGAGGGCTTCAGGCGAGTTCCATTCACCCATCCTGGTCATAAAACACCATCCAGTTGCACGAGTTTGACTGTTCTTGAGGGTTAGATTTCTGCAACTATGAAGGGTCCAAACTAGTTCATATGCAGCTTGCCAGGATGCTTCTGGTATTGAATGTCCTAGAGTAACACCTTGTCCCCTTATGTGAATACCTTGGTCTTAATGTGTTGGTCATGCCAATCTTTTTTTCTTTCCTTTTCAACCGACTGATAGAATTCTACTAGAAATCTGGTTTCCTCACATTCTTGTAGCTCCGTAAGTCTCTGCACCACTGATTCCTCTTTTGTCATATGTGTGACTTGTGAAATATATAGGCTTGGAGTGATGAACTTTGTAGGAACCACTGCCTCTCCCCGATAGACTAATTGGAACGATGTGTATATGTGGAGTTTCTTTGTGGTTGTCCTGTAGGCCCATAGTACACCTAGAACTCTATCATCCCAGTCCTCCTGGTTTGTGCAACAGACCTTTGTTAGTCCCCTTTCTAGTATTTTGTTGAAGGCTTCAATTGTTTCGTTGACATGTGGGTGGTATGGACTGCTCTTGTGATGACGGATTAGAAATTCTATTGTAAGTGTTTCTATAGTGATGCTAATGAAATGAGCTCCTTTATCGCTAGTTAGGCTCTTGGGACATCCGAACCGGGTAATGATATTCTTTAAAATGAACTTGGCAGCAGTGTTTGTCGAACAGTCCTGTACCGCTACTTCTTTTGCCCAATAGGTAAGGTAGTCAGTCGCGGTAATGATGTACCTAGCCTTTGAATGTTTGGCTGTGGGGTTTATTGGTCCAATGAATCTAATTGCCCATTTCTCAAATACCTGTAGAGCTCTAACTAGTTGTAGTGGTAGTTCATCTCGACAGGACGGCTTGCCCACCCATTGAAAAACATCATACGATCTAGCGTATACTTTTTCATCCTTGAATAGTGTGTCCCACCAAAGTCCTACCTGTAGAACTTTATTTACTGCAGGCTTTCCTCCTACGTGGCCTCCTACGATTCCACTATGGAATTACCAGAGTATATCATGCCTTTCATGATCCAGGATAGATCATCTGAGGATGTTGTATAGTCCTAGTTTATACAATCGTCTGGAGATCATCTGGTAATCTGTTGCTCTAACGACCATATGGCGTTTCTGGGTTGCGAAATATGTTTCAGGATAGGTGCATGTACTGAAAAAGGTTGTTATGTCCTCCAGATATTCTGGTATGGCCTCAATTCTGAACAAGTCTACATATGGGAGATAGTCATCCACTTCTCCACTACTTTCTCCTAAATCTAGCCTAGATAGATGGTCAGTTCTGAAATTGCATCGTCCCAACTTGATGATGACTTCAAAGGAAAATTCCTGAAATAACAACAGCCATCTACAAATTCTCCCTTCCAACACAGGTTTTTTAACTAGGTATTTCAGTGCGAAATGTTTAGTAAAGAATTTGAAATGAGACCCTAACAGATAATGTCTAAATTTATGTAAATCATAAACCATTGCTAAGCCTTCCCTTTCTGTAGTTGTGTAGTTTCATTCTGCTTATGACAGATTTTGACTCACAAAATAGATAGGGTGATCCATAGATCCATCTCTAGGTTGTGTTAAGATAGCTCCTAAGGAAATTTCAGAAGCATCTACATGGATGTGAAATTCCTTATCCCAGTTTGGGAATATCAGAATTGGTGTTGTAATGAGTTTCTCCTTATGTGTCTCAAATTATTTATCGCATTTGAGAGTCGATTGGAACATTTTAACCTTTTTCAGGAGGTTTTCCAGAGGTGCAGTAATGTTGGAATAAGTTCGAATGAACCTACGATAGTAACCCATGTGTCCTAGTGTGGAGCGCAACTATTTATCACTTGTAGGTGGTGTCATATTCACAATGACTACAACTTTGGTTGGGTCTACCAATACTCCTTCTCGACAGAATATGTGGCCCAACAGATTTTGTAGTGACCGTCATTTAATTTAAACTACCATATAATTAAAACAGAACAGTAAATTTGAAATTTACTCAATTTTCACTTAATCTAGCACAATCAACCCAATATTTCAATAAATAAATTTGGTAACCATTTACATACCTCACTCTGATGCTATCCTCCGCTTGATGCTATCCGCACGCTGCTCCTTAGGACACCCCAAAACCATCCACCCTACCGACTAGTACGCCTAGCCCTAGGACATCAATGGACGTCCTAGCCCTCCGAGCCCAAAACCTCTTCAGCCCCGGTGCACTGTAAATCCCACTGTAAAATTTCACTCTGTCCCCAATACTCCAAGTTCTCTCCTCCCGTCGAATGCATGAATCCATGTCCCCCTCATACTCCTTCTCCACCTCCCTTATTCCTCCTTCACTGCCCTTGCACATTCATTTCCCCCACCAAACTCTTTATTACTCTTATCCCCTTCATAATTGCCTTATCCTAATATTAATTGCCTTATTAATTGTCTTATCCTTTCTTTAAATGTTCCCTTTTACGTATTGGTTATGTTATCCCCCTTTGGGATACGTAACCCCATTTAACCTTATATTTTATTTTCCCCCCTTTGTTT
>SNQJ01S0301721.1:0-10315 GCA_010110895.2 Picea sitchensis | reverse complement strand
TTGTTCTCAACAAACCTAATAAATTCAAATTCTTCTTATGTCGGTGTTCCATGGATGATAACAGGTACACTAGTAACTCTTCCACATAGGGTTATCATCTTTCCTTTAAATAAACCTATTCTTCCCAATGAAGGTACCACAGTAGGCTTTCCCAAAATTTCCCAAGTGCTTTCTGTCATAATATTCACTTGTGTTTCCTCATCCAAGGTACAGTCTATGTTGAAGTCTCCTATTCATGTATCTATGCGTTGTTTTTCTTTCATGATTTCTGGTAAACTAACATCTTTGTGATCATTCATTACTTTTTTCAACTGTATTAATGTAGTCTAGACTTTCTCTGATCCTTTTTCTTTCTGATCTTCTAACATGCTCTTATTCTCTTGACTCATGTTCATTTGTTCAACTTTAGCAATCATCCTTAGACAATCCTCAACCTTATGACCAACAATTTTACAATAAAGGCAAATAGGACCTGCACCAAGGCATTCCTTTGCAAGATGTCTCGATCTTTTACAGTTATAATATAGTGTCAATCCTCTCTTTCTCTTATAATTTCCCCAACTTTTCTTGTACTGTGCACTAGGATCATAGTGTTGGACCTGCAATCTGCAAAAATTCTTTCTAGGTTTCTGCATCCACTTATTAGTCCAAAAATTCTTTTTGTGCATAGGAATAACATATCTTTATCTAGTTCTATCAATTTTATTTAGATCAACTCTTTCTTCTAACTGTACCGTAGCTTTCAGATTAGGACAGAATCTATCAAACATACCTAGATCCATGCTTTCGAAATAAAAAATTTCTCTTTACTTACTCTTATTAAACACAAAGATTTAAGATCTTACCTCCTTTCTTCAAATCGTATCTCTTTCTTAGCACAAGGTTTGACAAGTCAAGTAGAGTATTGCGCACTACATCAGCATATCTACGCACAACGATTCTCTTTTCTTTTACTCTAGTTCCCGGCAATCACAGTTTCAAGTCCCGGCAACGGAACCATTTGTTGGCATAGGGGCAGACCCAGGGTTCAATGCTTCAATAGCGCACCAACAAAACCCTAACTACTGGCCCTTTTGGCAACACCTGCGAAGCGGGCGAAGCCTCACCCAAGGTAGAGGCAGTGGGGTTACAGGACCCAGGTGTCTATAACCAAGATGGGACACAGATCTATGATTACAACACTTCGCAGAGTACTTAGGAACAACATTCATTAATATATTAGCCTTATTCACATCGCAGATCAACCCTAAGTACAGTTCAGCACAGTAATACTAAATATTAAGCACTCTAACCATCTAGCACATAGCATTGAATCAGATCTAGCATTTACCAATAAATCACTAAGCACCCATAGATCTATCTAACATTCATAGAATTTAATGCACTAAACAAATTCAAAGAATAAACATCATAGCACAAAGCAACTCATCAACACAATATTTACGTGGTTCACCCCAGTGTGGGGCTACGTCCACCAATAGCTTCTTCTTCTATTATTTTGCTTCAATCTCTTACATTCATATGCTCCTGTGCACTAAGCCACAAAATCAAGCTTCTCACTGGACAGATGATCTGTGCACTAAGCACCAGATCCACCTTCCCAAAATCAGATCAAGGCATAGAGCCAACTCGCACAGAGCATTACATATACAGTCTGTTGCACGAAGCAACTCAAAGCCGCTTGCACTTAGCTACATACACATCACTTGTCTCTTGCACTTAGCCCATCACTACATTGCTTGCACTAAGCACACTTCGCTACTTCTACTTTACATTCCTTCCTATATATACTTTTACATCCCTTACAAAAAGGCTTAATCATGGGTAAACCCATAGGCCAACATCCCAAAACCCTAATACAAAAACCCTAATGAATCCCTTGCTGGGTCCACAAAATAAGTGAGATCTCGTGATCTCAGCTCCGCTTGGGCAATCCATCTTCGACCAGCCTGTTGAAGTCCAAAAGTGGTCAAACCCGACCAATATTTCCTCAAAACTTGGACGAGGGCCAACATCAACTAATTCACTTTGTTTCTCGAGTTTTATATTCAAATAATGTTGTTACCTATTGAAAAAAATAGCCACAAATTCAACCAAAGGATAGTTCATATGCACATGTAAGCTTGGATGACCTTTGAAAAGTTTGAATAGTTTTAATTGTATTTGTACTTGTGTATGTGTTTTATATTAAAAATATTAATTATTTGTGAAATTTGACATGCACAAACTTTTTTTGTCAAGCAAGTTCCTGTGGAATATTACAATGGTTGAGGTTGACAAATTGATGCCATTTTTCGGACTACCTAGAATAAGGAGATATTTTATCATTCCATTCTTTCCATTATTGCTCTGGGAGGTTGGGGGTGAGATAGTGAGCCATTGTAACCCTATTTTCTTTGTGAACCCTGTAATCCTAGGTGGATTTCAGTTAACATTTCTCCTTGGGCTTCCTTGGGGAAGCTTGGAGCTCTATAGGGAGAATTTTCTGGAATAGGTTTTTTTGGGTGTGGGGTGTAGATGGTATCTAGAGACTCCATTGGTGTAGCTAGAGTTCCTATAGCCATATCTAAGAGAGTTCCCAAAGGACCTATGTTGGGATCCCTAGAAGGGAAGGGGGACAATCTGAGGGACTATAGTGTAGAGAAGAGGGTCCACTTTCTTCAATTGTGAAGGTTGGGGAAGGGAGTGTAGGTTGGAATTGCACCAAATTTTGGTACATCGGCCTAATTGAACCAATATTAATTCTAACCTTAGTTTTCTTAGAGAGAGTGTATTTTCCCTGGTGGAGTCATAGCACTAACTCAAGGGTGACATGTTATTGAGAAAGCTATAACAATGGTGTCTATGGTTAGGTGGAACATCTAAGGTCTAGCGAAATTATTTTTTCCATTGAATCCTTTACCCATAACATTCCTAAATCACTTAAACTAGACCTTCCTACCCTCCAACTCCTAGAAAAAGGTTTTAATTTCAACATAATCCTTAGATGTATATGAGTTGAGGAAATTATTTGTTCCATTGAATCTTTTACCCATAACATTCATACTCATGAAGCAAAAGAAATTAGACAGTAGTGTGGAAGAATCCTCATTCTTTCTAAACCTCCCAAACTTAACCTATCCAAAGAACAATTTTAGTCTATTCATCGTCTTAATGATAACTCTGGCGTCATTTTCCTAAAATCCAATAAAGGAAATCCTACCATTATTATGAATAGCTCTGACTATGACTCTAAACTTTTGGACCTTTTGTCTTCCTCTACTTACAAGACTTTGGCTAAAAACCCTATCAATACCATTACTGACCCGATCACCAAAGCCATCCAATCTTCTTCCTTGGACCCTAACATCCAAAAATGCCTTATTCCTCAAAACCCCCAAACCCCAAGGATATATGGGAAACCCAAAATCCATAATAAATACATTCGACTTAAACTAATAGTTAGCACCATAGGATCCCCCACTCTTGGCCTTGCTCGATTTCTTGTTGATAAACTTCAGGCCTTTGTTGGAAAAACCTATTATTTTATCAAAGACTGGTAAAGGTATTCATAAAACTCAAAATATTCACCTTATTGAGCAAGAACTCATGGTTATCTTTGATGTTGTTTCTTTATTTACCAAAACTCGCCCTAACCTTGATCTCCAAACTAATAAACCCTAAAACTCTTAACCTCATCAAAATCTTCCTCTCATCTACCTTCTTCGCCTTTAAATGTGTTTGTTATGAACAAACTAAAGGCATGACCATGGGTTCATCCTTATCCCTAGTGATTACCAATATATTTATGGAACACTTCAATAATTTAGCACTAAACAACTTTCATCTCAAACCCAAGTGTTAGTTTCATTTTATAGATGACACATTTGTCCTTTGGCCTCATGGTCATTCCAATTTAAGCTCATTCTTCAACCACCTTAATAGCATTTCTTGTCACATTCAATTGACTATGTAAATCCAAAAGGACAGTTATAGTCCATTTTTGGATGTTCGTATTTCCCGTATTCTTGATGCTTCCCTTTCCCACCAAGTTTCCAGAAAAGGCTCATATTGATAGATTCCTTCATGCCACTTTGCACCATCATCCAGCTCAAAAATCCGGTGTCCTCAAAAATTTGGTTACTCGAGCCATTCACATATCTGCCCCTCAATTCCTAGCAAAGGAAGAATCCCACCTTACCAAGGCCCTTTTTTCCAATGGCTACTCTCTCTCTCTCTCTCTCTCTCTCTCTCTCTCTCTCTCTCTCAAATCAATCATGCCTTCCACTCAGCTAACAATTCTAAACCTAAATAAAAAAATTACCTCATCCTCCTTCTCACCTCTTCTATGCCCTATATCCATGGCACCACTAATCATATCTCAAAACTTTTGGCTAGAAATATTCAAACCTTACAAGACTCTCAAAAAAAAAAATTAAAACTACCAAACTTTTTAGAACTTCCAAAGATAAATCTGACCCGATGCTTGGCCCAAGAGTTTATCAAATTCCTTAATCTTGTGGAAAATATTACATAGGTCAAACTATAGATCAGGTAGATCCTTCAAATCGCATCTTAAAGATAGTTTATACTACTCACAACGAAACCAAATTTTGATACTAACACCAACCTGATACTAACCACAACCAAACAAAGTTTTAATACTACTTAGTTACCTTATATTATATTATGTTATTTCCTAATTTTATTTCTTTATTATTATTTTAATTTCCATTTTTTAAAACCTCATATACAATTTTTATCCATACTCAAATAAATTACTCATGATATTTTCATGAGTGAATTCATTTCACTTGCAAAAACAACTTGAAGCAAATGTTTATTATTGTACTAAGAGATATGGGATATCATTACAATGCATAAGATTTAATTTAGTGATATATTTTTATGGATTAAATTTTTATTTTTTGGCTCAAAAATAAGATACTATCACCATTACAATAGTAGATAAAGCTTAAACCCCACACAAACTAGTTCATCTACTTCTAGTGGATTATATCCATATATAATATATATATAATACAACATAAATCATTAAATTTAATTACAACATAAATCATTAAATTTAATAAATTTAGTGATATATTTTTATGTATTAAATTTTTTTGTTATTTTGCTCAAAAATAAAATACTATCACCATTAAAAAAATAAAATACTATCACCATTACAATACTAGATCAAGCTTAAACCCCACACAAACTAGTTTATCTACTTTTAATGGATGATATCCATATATAGCATATACAAAATACAACATAAATCATTAAATTTAATAAATTTAATTATTCATCTACACTTGAGGGATGATAACATATACAAAATACAACATAAATCATTAAATTTAATCATTCATCTACACATGAGAGATGATATCCATATATAACATATACAAAATACAATATAAATCATTAAATTGAATCTATATATAGTTCTTTTAATTACGTATAATAACTTGATATGTGTTTTCTTCAACATACATATTGCATTTAACTATGTCACAATTTTACTACTTTTTGTTGTTCTTTACATCACATATATAATAATAATAATAATAATTTATTTTTAAGATCACGGTCACACATCAAATTGGTGTATGAGATCTTCTTGTTTGTGGGACTCCCTTGAACTTGTGACCTCTTAAGAGGAAACACATGTTCTTAACCATTAGGCCCACTCAAACTGTGTAAATAACTTGCTTTCAGATATTAGAGATATTTTAATTTTTATTTAAAATGATTTTTTTCTGGTTATATATTTTGCCCATATTCTTAATACTTCAATCTTTTTCAATATACTAATCAAAAATAGAGTTTAAATAACAAAAAATAATAATTTCATACAAATTTATATTTTAAAAACTAAAATTAAAATAGTATTTACTGTAAACATCAATATTATAGATAATAGAAAAGTTTCACATAGTGGAGGTCCTTTGATCTACAACACTGCCAACCAATGGAGACAGCCCTTTCCTCTGAGTCTAATCATATTCAACTGTCATTAAACATGAATAGAGAGAATGAAATATATATGGAATGCAAATTGCATTTGTGAATCCAATGGAAAAACCTTCCAATAAAGCTGAGAAATGGTAGACAAGTATTCTACCAGAGAATTCTGTTACTAAGTAGCCGAAATGCAAGATACCTATTAGAACTAAAAGCCTGGATTGAATTCTTTCAAGTACTGCATTGACACGTTATTTGCAAGCAGAACAATGTTCATAAAGGTCCCTCCAGCGTCCATCATCAAAGTTGAGAGCATAGCTTTTAGCATCATATCTGAAATCCATAGATGGACTTGTAGCTATCATTTTTCTCAACTCGGCTCTGAGTTTCAAGAACAGACGCCTCCATCTGATTTTACAACAGCCCATGTCTTCATTACCTATAGAAATGATATCTCTGCACAGGCAGTCCTTCTTGCTGCTAACCCAACACCGCCACTGCTGCCACAGCTTGCTGTTACTGTTATCACAGATGATTCTATGTCCACCGGTGGACGCTTATCACCCTCACAGAAAGGATAACAAACTCCTACATTGAGGCAATATCCTGAACCTTTTCTTCGTTAAATGAAATGGGTGACAGGGCTCAAAGAGACCTAGTCAGCAGTATTGTTGCAGTTCTGCATATATTCGATCTGGTATAACCGATGTTTCAGATGAGAGCATCGAATGAAATCGCCATTACCGGATCTGATGAAGCTCTGCTTAGAACAAATTGTTGGTCAGGTAAGTATAACAAATATCTTAGAAGCCAAGCCAGCGGTGAGCTCTCATACATGGCAAAGGGAAATCGCAGGGAATCTTATGGAAGTACTCCTCAGTAGACATATCTCAATAGTCGTGACGGTCCCGAGGGCATTTAGAGAGTATAGAATACAAATACAGGTTATCTGGTTAAGTCAAAGGCGTATATTTATTGACAATGGGTACAATTAATGATCTTTTAACTTTATTTAACCTCAAACCCTAATCTGATGGCTACGCATTGAAGATGCTGGCATATTCTTAGTCGTCCTCCAAAATCAATGAGCCAGATTTATTGCTGATAACTTCCTTGCATTTATGAAGACATCCGTTAACATGTTTACTTTTTAACATTTACCTAAGAATACTTAAAAAATTAATGTGAGCATATATAATTGACACGTTCAAATGATTAAGAATAATTAATATGTATGCATGCCACTTTTATATCACTCCACAGTTTTTATGTTAGAGATCCCACGACCTCCACGCATTACCTCCCACATTATGAACATTCCACAACCTGAACCGCCACAACCAATTAGATGTGAAATGCACGGAAGACCTCGCCAAGGCGAAGAAGAAGTTCAAGAGTTCCCACAGCTCGGAATCGGTGGTAAAATCATCATATAATAATCAGGCCATTCGATCATCAATATTCTCGGTAGGCTCAGCCGAATCCATTAAAATGCCCCGCAAGGCTTTCAGTGGCGCTAAGATAGTGGGCAAGAAAGGTAGTCGTTTAATGGTCGTGAATTCATACAGGCTACCGCTATCACCTCCAAAATAGATTATATAGGACTCACGTGCAACAGACAATATATAATTTACAGATCCATTCCCAACAGCGAGTGCTGAACGCTGTACATAATGCCCAAAATGAGCACTTTTATTTTCTGTAAACTTCTCAATCCCTAACAGATTTCGATTCGGGGACGGAAAAAACCCCATCTGATGTAAGATACTTTAATGCCAAATCTTCAAAGTGCTTCGATATTACAATTACAGTAATATAGTCGTAACTGTAGATATAAGGAAAGGAAGAAGGGAGGAATGAAGGAGAGAAGAGGGAGATATCTCTCTAAACCCAACGTTGCTAGTATCTGTTGTGCATTCATCTATGGATTATTAACGAAAAATTCTTAAATTCTTTTATAGTCTCATTCTAATTTCTTTGACTTCGTTATACTTTATATAACTTATACTTCCATATATCATATAGTATTATACTTTATATAGCATTATACTTTATGCAATTTTCTAGAACAAAAGGAATGGAGCGGGATTATTTCAGTAGGCTTTTGTAATAATGTATATATAAGATAACCTATAATCTATATAGTTCAGTAAAATAAAACTTTAAATGATATTTTTAGTATGATATTATAAATTAAAAATATATTATAAACTTAAAAATGTGATTATTATTATGATATTATAAATTAAAAATGATATTATAAATTAAAAAATGTGATTATTACGCTCATAAGGCGTACACCTATTGACAATGGGCACAAGTAATGATCTTTTAACTTTATTTAACCTATTAGGTGTAAGCGTCATTCTCAATGGGCACAATTAATCACCTTTTCAGTTGTCCGTGCGTTTCAATTCACCAGAGTGTTATCCGTCCAGATAACTTTTGGCTTTCACCAACCGCAACACCAACCACTTTGCGGTTGTGCTAGTATATATACAGTTTGAGCTGGCTTAACCATAATACAGATTATTTGGTATATATATATAGTTTGAGTGGGTTTAATGGTTAAGAACACGTGTTTCTTCCAAAAATGTCACAAGTTCAAATCCAAAGGGGATAGGGTATGTATATAAATATTTTCAACCGTAAAACTTGTTATTAAAAAGCAATGTAGCTTAGTAACAATAATAAAAGTTGTTTAGTTAAACATAAACTTAAACTTCAAGCATATCGATTATGTTGAGGATAAATATGGTGGTCATTGATATTAAACATTGATTTAAACATATGCCCTTTGTGTTGTGATGAGGCTTGAAGGGTAGGTGTCCCTTGGCGTGGGACTCTCATATGAGAGTGTTTTGGATATCTCAGTGCTTGTCAACTCACAAGTTCATGCTAATACTAACTTGAGAATTATATGTTATTAGCAGCACACAATTTTATAGTAATGCTAATATAAAGCTCAATTCGACCTTTAAATCAAATCTATGAGTGAATATTAAGTTAAGCTATTTATTACAAATAAATATAGAGAAGAAATTTAACTCATTGTTGAGAGTTGTAGAACTTTACCCCTCTCCACCCGGAGGAGGGGGAAATAGTTTATTTTCATGAAAATGTGGACTTTGGTAAATACATTTCCCATAAATCTTGATAGTCATTGCATTCATTTTATTATATTTGTGTTATAGGAGTATGTGGGGATCAACTTGTAGTTCACTATGTTGGTGATTTGTACTTGGATAATTTGGCACCTTTTCTCCTAAGGTAGAGAGTGAGCCAAAGCTCTAAACACTAGATACAAGTTGAAGCATTGGCTTCTCAATCTCTCTTGGTTAAAATTTGGTTTGTTATAGAAAGTTGTTCAGTTATTCAGGGGGAGAGGTAGGGGGGAGGGCGTGAGGAAATCATTTAATTAGTGAGTATGATTGTGGGGTGGAATGTTGTAAGTAGACTATTTGGACCAACTTGTACCACATTGTGCTTAGACATCGGATATTTGATATGTGGGACACCATTAGTCCCTTTGATTAAAAGCTCAAGATCTCTACATTGATTAGGACCCTTAGGAAATGCCCCAAACCATATTATTTTAGACACTAAGTGTCTAAAAAGATAGATTTTCCTATGTTTTAATCCCACTTGTTGGTTTTCCTTGAAAAATGAAAGCCATGGTGGGTTTTCATTCGAAACTCGTAATCACATGATATAGCCAAAAAAAAAATGCTTACCACTTATCATGCATGTAAAACAACATTTTTCAGGTAAGAAACAACTCAGAAGGTGTTGTGGATGATGAAGAGGCACCCTCAGAGGCCTCTCAAACTCTATAAATAGGCCTCTTAGAGTTCATAAATACTATCTTGGGAGAGTAAGGTCATGTTACCCATTTACAACTAGAATCTTGCGATGAGTTTTTCTCATTGAAATCTTGTGTGGACGGACTTTTTTGGCCAAATCTTGAAGAGGACTCCTTACCACATTGAAGACAAAGGACTAAGAAATCTTCCTAAAGGAGACCAAACCCAAAAAAATAAGTATTGGAGAGCCACCTCTCCACAAGTAACATCTATTTGTAATTTCACTTATTTTCTCTATTATACCTATGCCTTCCCTATAAATCTATCATTTCTTATTCTTTTTATGATTTCATTTCTTGTATTTTCATATCACTAGAAATTACAGGCAATATTTAGGGTTTCTTTCATTTGCATGCAATATATAATTCCACTAATCTTGGTTTTCCATATGAAAGGAGTTGGCATATTTTAGACCACCATTATGTTGTTTCTATAGATAGCAACTAGCTTATACTCAATGAAAATGCACTTGTGCATGCACAACTAAAAATCCCTCTCAAAAT
>SNQJ01S0301720.1:0-10315 GCA_010110895.2 Picea sitchensis | reverse complement strand
CTCATCCGGATCTGATGATATCCGCTCTTGAGATCTATCTTCGAAAAATAATTTTCCCCACTTAGGCAATCCATCAGATCATCCATTCTCGGCAGTGGAAATCTGCACCTGATGGTGATTTTATTAATCGCCCTGGAGTCTGTACACATCCTCCAACCTCCATCTTTCTTTGGACTTAGTACCGTTGGAACGACACATGGACTCAGACTTTCTCTGACCAGTCCTTTGTCCTGCAGATCCTGTACCTGCCTTTTGACCTCCTCATTCTCCTGAGGTGTCAACCTGTACCCTGCCTTGTTTGGCAAACTTGCTCTGGGTATGAGGTCAATATGGTGACTCACACTCTGCATCAGTGGCAACGAACGAGGTAGTTCGTCCACGATGATGTCAGCAAACTCTCCCAACAGTTCCTGAATCTCCTCCAGCAAGTCGTCCACTCTTGTTCTAGTCAGAACGATTTTCGGCTTCCTCACAACAAAGAATTGTGGATCTTCATTTTTCTCCAACTCTGTGAGAATCTCTTTCCCATTCATGAGAAGTATCGTGCTGTTTACTTCCGGCTTCAGCTCTTTATCTTTTAGCGGAAGCAATCTGTGTGTTCTCCCATCCTTCTCCAAGGTGTATGTGTTCATCCTTCCGTCATGAACAACATTTCTATCATACTTCCATGGTCTACCCAATAGTATGTGACATACATCCATGGGAATGACATCACACAGAATCTCATCATGATAATTCCCAATTTTAAATTTAACTAAGCACTATTTAGTGACACTTACTCGGTGTCCTTTCTGTAACCACGAGACTTTATATGGACTCGGGTGCTTAGTTGTTTCCAGTTCCAGTTTTTCCACCATCTCGGTCGAAACGAGATTATCGGTGCTTCCACTGTCCATGATCACCTTGCACTTCCTGTCCTTGGTTGTGCAAGCCGTTCTAAATAGTCTTCTCCGCTGCACTGAACTGTCACCTCTTTCTCCGATGCCAAAAGAACTTTGTGCGTCCCAAGCGATCTTCCGTTGTCTGCATCCTTGCTCTCAACATCACGCCTCTGCTGCGCCTCAACAATGTGAGCTTTTCCTCTGTCCATTTTCCTCTCTGGACAGTCAACGGCCTTGTGTCCGTCCTTTCCACATGTAAAACTTGTGATAATTCCTCCACGACCTCTTCCTCTACCTCGGGTACGAGGAATTTCGTTGGCGTCAACATATCCGCCACCCTGCTCAGTATGCTGCCTCCTCGGCTCAACATATTGTTGCCTTTGTTCTGGTTGTGGTTGCCTTTGCTGTGAGGTTCCACCTCTCTCAACCTTTCCCTGAGGCTTCTGAGTTCTCTCTTGGGCAACTGCCTTGCCTTGGGGCTGGCTCCTGCCTCGCCCTCGCTGTCCTTGCTTACGGCTCAGCTTCTCTTCGACCTTCAAATCCATCTGGTACGCATCCTCAACTGTGCGGATGGTAACCATGCTTAGCTCGTCCTGAATGTCATACCTCAGCCCATTCAGGTATCTTGCCACCTTCTCGTCATCACTCTCCCGATGACTAGCTCGAATGTTGAGCCTGTAGAATTCTTCGGTGTACTCTTTCACCGTCATCATCTTCTGTCTCAGGTTCTGCATGCGCCTGAACAGAGTGATCTGGTAGTCTCTCGGAATGAACTTCGCCTTCATCTTGGCGATCATCCAATCCCAGCTCTTGATCTTCTGTTTGCCTTTGGAACGTCTGTCAGCTTGCAGCTCGTCCCACCATAAGGCTGGATGTCCTTTCAACTTGGTTACAGCATGCCTTACCTTCTTGTCCTCTTCGATATCCTCGTAATCAAAGTAGGTGTCGAGTGCTCGGATCCAATCAAGCAACTCTTCTGCATTTAGACTTCCCTCATAGACGGGAATGTCCATCTTCGTCTTCGAGCTCATCCTCGAAATGGCTCTGATCAACCTCTCTGTTGATGCATCCTCTGCCGTGACTTATTCTGCCTCATGTCCAGCTTCTTCTTCGACTTCAGAATCGTTGAACTCTCCTGTGCCAGCTCCGTGTCTCTGCGCAGTCTCCATCTCCTCGAACCTTGCTCGGAGATCTCGCATCTGTCTCTCTATCTCTGGGTTCCCTGCCGGTCTACCCCTTCTTTGGGCATCCCTGTCCTCACGATCAGGTGACTGCCTCTCTCTCCTGGGCAACATTATGAAATCTGCTTCTCCCTGTTACCTGAGCAAAGAGAACTCAATCCGGCTCTGATATAACTCTGACGCAAGTCGTGAGTATCAGAGTGCTTTCCTTTCCTCCTTCACTCCTCTCGCCTGAAATATACAGACAAGATCTTATGGCTCTGATACCACTATGACGCAAGTCGTCCTCACTGACAACCCTGCTCTCACCAGGACCTTCTCTTTCCCAGCCCGAAGAACTCAATGGTTCTTCTCTCCTCCTATCGGATTCTCTATACCCACAGTTCACTCTTTTCTATCCTCTTTTTCCTCTGCTCGGGGAATCGGGACTTCGCCTCTCGCACTACCAACCACTCGGGATTTCAACTCCCGAGACCCGATGCGCTGAGATGCCGAGGCTCACGACCTCGCGACCTCGCGGCTTCGCTTCTCGCGAGTTCAGATTAACTTCTCCTCGACTTCCGAGGCCTGAGTCACCGATACCCGAGTATCGCTACCTCGTCTGTTCGCGAATTCACGACTTATGAGACCAGTCACTTGGCTCTTCAACTTCCGAGACCCGACGTCCCGAGATCACGTGCCACCTGTCCCTCTGAAAATCGACGCTCCCACGGAAAATGGAAATCGCTACCCGCGATATCGACGTGCATGCAACCCTTACACTTGCCAACTCCGATATGTTGATACGCGATTGCAAATGGGTTCTACTTGTGCTTGAAGGTTGAGTCTCTTCCAGAAATTTCAAGTCGTCGATCCTCTTCCTCTTGAAGAGTCCTTCGCTCTGAAACTTCTCCCGTTCGGGGCTTCTCCTGGGTCTGTTCCACAATACCTGTAAGGAACTCTCCCTCCTGAGCTTTCACCAACTTTCCACTTAGAACCCCTCTGAATTCAATTCTTCCATAAAATCACATAACCAGCATATGAAAGAATTAAGTAACAAGAAGCAAATATGCAAAGGCATAATGCCAACAACACGCATAGAATCAACACATCCATGGAATTGAATCAAGGCTTTCCTGTTCTCCTCTTCCCAGGCCTTCCTCTGAGATTTCAATTCAAACTGTTCTTCACTTGCACGGTTCGAATAACTTAGCACATCTTCTGGGCAAACAAATATGAGAGTTTAACTGTCCAGCCTCCTCAATGCACTCTATGCGGAGGATGTAAGGTAGCTACCTTACAGAGGAATTCCACTGCACTCTATGCAGGAATCTTCTAGCTTAGACAGAGAAACAATTGAAACTCATTCTCTCATTCCCTCAGATTTCGAACCTGCCATGCGATCACATATGCAGCATATAGACAATAGGCAAAACAAGAAGAAAAGATGCAACCGCATAATATCAACAACACACAGAGAATAATCATAGCCATGGAATTGAATTAAAGCTTTCCTATTAATTCAATATATGTACATGGGGATCCTTCAACAGTTCTCTGAGTTTCTCTCTTCCTGTCCCTGAACGCTAATGCTGCTAATCTCCATAAATCTGAATAATAATATCAACAACACAAAGGAAGGTGCCTATATTCCGTTTTCCCTCTCGAAAGCCAAAACTGTCTAATTTACAGTTAATTCCTATCTAACAGCATTAAAACTATTAAATGCCTTCTTATCTATAATACAATACAAGTGCTCAGCTTTGAATGCCTTCATTTAAATGGCGGCTCAAAAATCTTCAAAGTAATTCAAAAAGTATGTGCTGGCCCTGTCTAGCCGTTCTCTTTTTTTTTCTTCACGTGCTGGCTCGCTTGGTGAGGTGTGGATGCTCCTGCATCAGCTTTTACAAAAATAGATGATGTCACAACATGTTTGTTTTTAACAAGAATTTAGAGCAAGATATGACTTTGTGTGAGTCCAAAAATAAATTACGTAGAGATTGTTTAAAAAATAATCCCTATGAGAGTTCAACCTTAGCCTTAACAAGTTATAACAATGTGTTGCAAGTATAAAACCTATCCAGTGAATGAATCATGGAAATCGTAAGTTTAAGTGCTTAAGAATATCTAAATGTTCACTAGGAGGATTTGAATAATTAACCAACAACTTATACCATTGTCCAAGGAATTTAGGTTTTTAGCAACGAAAGAGATTTCTGTCTCTCAACAAGGATATTTTATAACCCACACACAGAAGTATATACGAGGAGTATTAGTGCTAAGTTTTCAATGACCAAGGGTCTTTTTTTTTCCCGTGAGACAGCGCGGTTGGTAAAGACAAGTACCTTTCTCCAAGTGTTGGGAGGAGCTCTTGAGGTCAAATCCGGCTGGGTCTCCGGGATGAATTGTAATGGCTACTTGAGCTAGTTTGGATACAGTGATGTAAATGATTTATATCTCTAATATAAATCGAGTAATTTCTTGTTGAAAAAAATAAAAAATAAAATAAAAAAAAATAAAAAAAAATGACCAAGGGTCTTATTAACTCATAATATACATAGTGAATTTATATACAGAGAAATTTAATTAAATAATTCAGTCGAACAGAAGGATAGAATCACAAGGCTATCTATCTAAGTCTTATCAAGCCTGCCCGATAGTAATAAACCGACAGTTACCTCTCCTAACACATTAATCTATCAAAACACGGGGTTACTCCCTCTATACAGACCCAAACCAAACGAAAAGATTACATAGGATTAGGGTTTCCGACCACGGGAAAGATAGAGAGGAACCCAAAGGGTTACGGTTTTGGAAGACCGATAAACATTAAAGAAAATAACAGAACCCGAACCGGATGATGAAATTACCCAAGAGGAACTTCTAATATAGAAGACCGTTGAAGTGAAATACATAAGTAAATTTTACCTTGACCCCAAGAATGGAGTTGCGAGTGAAAGAAATAAAGAAATAACCATGTATAGAGAACCCTCCAACATGGTTTTCATTAAATGGAAAATGGTACATGAGGAAACACATTGTAAACATAACCCATCAATGTTGCGTATATTGTAGGAGAACATAAACTTAAATAACATATTATACAGAGCTATGAAAAAACAATAATACATCGTATAAGGAAAGAATAATATAAAGAAATGTATGGCATATAGAGTTTTGAAATACAATAATACGTTATACAACAAATTGTCGGTTTGATTGTATTATACCGAGAACGTTTTTCCCAAACCTAATAACACCTGTACATCAAATCAACAAGTATGTGAAATGAGATACACAGAGGAAGGGAGCTTACCATGCCCCAACCGAGAGTAAGGTTTGAAAATAATGGTCACCACACTATGAAGGAAACCGACTAATCTCCCTTGATATGGTTTTACATAGAAATGAGAATAAAACATGACACAGTGGTCACCACGCACTGAAGCAACCAGTTAAACACCCTTGGTGCCATTAAACACAGAGAGCCGAGAGGAAAATAAAAAATAGTGGCTCCCATACTACCACAGAGTTGCATAACCCTACCATCGTGGGACTTAAACATAGAGTAACAAAATGTATGGAATGACCACAAAGGTTAATGGCACATTGTTCCTCACAATATTGGAGGAGAATGGAAGTGCACCACCCTCTCGCTTCCATGTGAAGCCAGCCTAGGTGGAAAGAATGTAGTGGAGCCTCCCTACACAAATGTGAGACTTGGAGATCAAAGGTGTCCTACCACCATTAATGGCTACGACCCAACTTAAATGCCTAAGACTAGGTTTGAATGTCTGTGTAACCTTCTGTTTAATGCTTATCGAACTATGTGCAAGCCATGATTTTATGTGTGATGCAGACTAGTTGTGTATTAAACAGGGTCTTGACTGTATCGTTATGTTTATCATAATTTTTTTCCAACATGGTAAAACCACTATGGAACATTACAAACCCCTAGCGCGTAGTTTTGGACTTAGTGGGTTAAGACCCTAGGTTCAAATCAATGTACGCTAGTTCTTGCTTAAAATTGAATTTCATAAAGTGTATCTAGTGTATAGGTATTGAGTTTATAAAATACCTTGTTCCATGTTTTATAAATACAATTATGACTTATATGAATGGGTCTTTTAGATATATAGTTATGAATTATATGAATGGGTTGCATAAGTTATGCTTAGGCTATGGACCTGGACTAGCCTAACCATTAATAGATTAACATTACAATGTTAATTTTAATAGGGACTCTTAATAGCAAATAAGGTATGGATCGTCAGATCTCTTGCAACCTTTTTGAATGAGTAATGATAATGATACAAATTCCAGGTATATAATTATTGGTTTAAGATATAGTTATTCTTGTGTTCCTTGAAAGAAAATATAACAAACACATTTGTTGTTACAAACAGAAAAAAAATTGTCTCTTGTGAAAATGTCAGCACAAAATGAAGAATGAGACATACATGAAGGAAATCCAAACCAGTAACTTCCTAGAGACCCGGAACATAACAGTGAAGGAATTTCATCCACTCAAGTCTTGGAAACAATCTGACACCTCATCATGTAATTACAAGGATTTAAAGAAGATAACAAAAAGTTGAAGAAATCACACGAAAATGAGTTGGAAATAAATGAAATGTTGATACACAATATAGTAACAAAGTGTTGAAATTACTAAGACAACTGAGAAGGGGAGGGGGGAGTGAATTAGTTATTATTGCGCTTAAACAATTTTAACAATTTTAAAACATTGTTACTCTTCTCCAAATGATAATCAAGATTACACAAGACATAAACAATAGAAATGGTAATCATCAATCACATATATGATATACACAGAGACATATATTCATGAGGAAACCCATAGAATGAAAACAAAGACTTATTCTTAGAATGATAAGCAGTATTTTAATTTCTGTACATTATCTACCTTTGAGAAGCAACTCAAAATGAGGCTACAACCTCTGTTTAACACGCTGCAACATGAAGAGAGCACGAAGCCTCAAGTTTTTCTAGCACCCACTAGAAGGAAGCACACTTACTCCCTATGATTTCTAGCACCAACTAGATGGGAGCACCCACTTCCACTTATACAAGAAACAACTTGCACACATAAGACTCTTTGTCTTTCCTAGCACCACATTGCCTCCCTATTTTTATAGCTACAACTAGATAGAAGATACAACTCCCAGTTTTCAAGCACCAACTTGAATAAAAGAGGACAACAATCCTCCATAGCACCACCCTACCACCCTGGTTATAAATCTTTTCTTGATTAATACCTTACCATAATACACATATGTCCATGATTACCATTTCTTCTCTTTTCTACAATTCTTCTCTACTTTCACTCTTCTTATGTCTGTTCATACTTGGAACTTTTTGTTGTCTCTTTCCATCTCCTCTGTTTCTATTTTTCTCATGCTCCTAGGTTCTTATACATTCTTCTCTTTTCACCATCTCTGCACTTATGTTATTCATATCTAAATTCATTCTATCTCTGTTCATAACACCGCAATCTTCATTACATACAATTCACCTCCTTAAATTCAACACAATCCCTCATGATTTACAGAGAACCAACTCCTCATGATTTACAGAGAAACAACTCCTCATGATTTCAGAGAAACAACAACCCACGATTTACAGAGAACCATCGCCTCATGATTTTCAGAGCAACAACAACCCACGATTTACATAGAACCAAATCCTCAAAATTTTCAATGCAACAACAACCCATTCGGTCAATGGTACATTTTTTTATACATCCAAACATCGTTCATTACAATTTGTACACCAAAACCCTTAATATCAATGGATTCAGTTAACATAATTGAATAACTACTTCAATATTGAATGCGTGTAATGAACCTCAAATTCACCATAAAAAAATAAAAATAAATTATGACATAATTCTATTTCGTTTAAGCTTAGAATTTAAGTGAAGGTAAGACTCATTTCTGTCCATAATGACATTATTCTGCCAGTCTAGTTTTACTTCGAACCGAAAAGCTTATGTGGATAAATTATGTCCATAATTCTATCACTTCCCTTAACTCTCAAACTACTCCAACATACTCATATGCATATAGGCAACATCTAAAATTAGGTCGAAAGAACCTTTGAGGTTCATAGAAATAAAGCTCGGGGGGAAGCACAACTGCCATTGGATCAAAAGGTTCTAGATGCACAGAGTTTAAACTCTGAGAGGTCGCATAGGAGAGCAGCTGAATGAATGGTGGAGACACTTTGGGGAGAAGTGTCGAAATTGCGAGAGTCGTCGGATCCAGAAAAGGTGCGCGTGGTTTAAACCTCGTAATAGTAGAAGGAAGACGAATCGTCAAGTCCGGAAAGCATCGGGACCGTCCAATTTGGAGGACAAATTTCAAATATCCAAGCCCATTAGGGATTTGGACACCAGGGAAACAAGAGTGAAGACTCTCCCAAATTCTAGAAAAGGAGAAAGTCAGGATTGATCGCGACCATTGATCATCCTGAAAAGATCACAATTGTTGATCATGGATAAAAGATCACAGTCGTCCATTGGAGGGACATGTGGCTTTTGGTTGGGGTTTCTGCACCTCGAAAACCAAAGGGCAAGACCCCTCATTTTTGTAAGTCGCGAAATCCTATATACGAAAACCACGAATCGGTTTAGCGTGAAAAAGGTTTTCGGCGTTTCAGCACTTGGGAAACCAAAGGGCAAGATCCCTTATCTCCACAAGTCGTGAAATTCTGGTACACGAAACCCCGAATCGGTTTAGCGTGAAAAATGTTTTTGACGTTTCGACACCCGGGAAAACAAAGGGAAAGATCCCTTGTCTCCGCAAGTCACGAAATTTCGGTACACGAAACCCTGAATCGGTTTAGCATGGAAAAGGTTTTCAGCGTTTCGGCACCCGGGAAACCAAAGAATAAGATCCCTTGTCTCTGCAAGTCATGAAATCCCAGTATATGAAACCTCGAATCAATTTAGCGTGAATAGGTTTTGGCATTTCGACACATGAAATTCCAATGGGAAAGAAGATGCAATAGTCCCGAAACCCCGAAACGCGAAAGGTGTAAGTGTTGGTTCAGGATAGAGGAGAGCAAGGTTATAGTTTAAGAGCTGTAAAATCTTTTGGGTGGCAAAAAAAAACGAACCGTCATTCTTTCCGAGTAAGGGTCTGTTATTGAATGACTCCTGAAAAAGGAATTCAACCATCATATCTTTTGTCATTACGAATTCCAGAAATTTTACTAAGGTTTAGTTAGAATGTTGTTCTCTACTACTTTCTGTAGTTGTTGTTTGTACAGTCTGAGTTCTTATGCATTGTATGGAATCTATGCATTTCAAAAGGCCCACATCTTTTGAATCACATCTCAACAAAAGAACAGGGGCTCTAGAATATTAATTTATTGTATAGATATCAAGCAAAATACAAATATATGCATATAATCCTATTAAATGTGTATCCTGGTCATGGATCAATACTTTAGTGATGTTATTGCTTTGCAAAGCTTATTACCGAAATATACGAGTACTCAGTCATTATCGTTCCTGTTTATACATCGACATTTCTTAGATCATTATCATCATCTAAGGGAATCTATACAGAGAAATGAAAAGGAAGAATAGAGTCTGAGTTTGTCAAAGTAATCAGTTCTGCACATTTAATTGTGCTTTTAATTACAAGGTTGATATTTTAGCATTCGGGACTTTCTTGTTACATATACGTGGAGTTCCTTTTCTCTATTAAACTTTGAAATTCTAAACCCCGAAACCCCGAAAATGCTGGGCCACAGTCTTTTCACATTTCATGATTCGACATTCCCTATTTCATTTTGTTTGCGCGTCAGGTGTTCGTAAACCTCGAAATCCCGAACCCTGAAACCCCGAAACGCTGGGCCACAGTCTTTTCTCATTTCACGATTCAACATACAGCATGGTCTTTGTCTTTCGTGTTCGGCGTGTGTAATCGTTGAAACCCGATTGAACTCTATTTTTTCACACCGTTTTGTTCTCTACGGTTTATTCCATTAAAAAAAAGTCTAAGTTATTTTATTGGTAAAGGTCCTGAATAAACGTCTTCAAACCCTTATGCTTACGGAGCATTATACTTTTGTAAACTCCTACTTATTACTGGAATATATATATATATATGTATATATAGATTGAATATCTATCTGTCTTCCAGTTGTATGTGAACCATGTTGGGATTAAGCTCTAAAAAGAAAAATTTGTAGACATATCAACGGAAATCACTTACAACTTCTGTACTCGTAATTCTATCCATT
>SNQJ01S0301719.1:0-10332 GCA_010110895.2 Picea sitchensis | reverse complement strand
TTTTGTATTCACTTTGAATTATAATACACTCATCACTTCACTTTATTATTTATCTTTTAAAATCTCTTAAACCACTTTGACTACTTTGACCTTTTGGGGCTTCTAGATGACATATGAGGGTCCTCCAAAATCGTAAGGCCATAACTCTCAAACCGTGAGGAGTTATGTGACATTCAACATACCACCCGAAATGGAATGACATGTACTATCCATATAGAATAGTATTACCTTCAAATATAGTAAAAATCATACCGTTATCCATCAAACAAACTTGGGTTCATTACCCAAACCTAGGTTCTCCAACTTCACATGGTCATAACTCTCTAACCGTGAGGAGTTATGTGACGTTATACATACCACCGGAAATGGCATGACAAGAAATATCCATCTAGGATAGTTTCCATAACAAATTAACTTTCCTTCATCTCATTATTCCACAATTAAGCATGGGTTCTCTTACTCTGCAAAGTGTCTTCCCATGAGGACTTTCACCATAAGGGGACCACTTTGGAGTTCATCCATATTTACTTCTTATCAACCATGAAAAAACAATAATGAGTCATATTTACATCAATCAATATTGGGTCCACTACCCAAACCTTTGTGCTATGGGGCTTTCTTCAAGGGTTCACATCAATAACAACCAACCTTATTCAACAGTTATTTTGTGTTCATTTTCATTTTTTTCAATAGTTTGAGGAAGGTGTTTTGTTTATGTGTGTATTAATACAATATAAAACAGGAAAAAGGACAATTGGAGAGAAGAGAACTAACAAAGATCATTTATGATCAATCATTTGAACTGTGTAAGACGTTTTGTAACTAATTGTTAGTTATTGAAAGTTCATCATAGGTTATTTCTGGGAAATATTAGCATTGTGAACTCTGAAATTTGCTATTTTATGGCCATCCCTAGCCATATGAAACTTTATTTCCACAACAATATTGGTGACTCCACTGGGGATAATGGCTAGAGTTATTCTCAATAGGGTTTTCTTTGTTTCTTTCTTGGATTAGGTTTAAGTTTCTCTGTTGGGTTTTTAATCTGTATTTCTTGCTTGTAGTCTCATAGGTTAGTCTTCATAAGTTTTTTTAGGGTGTCTTGAGAATTTTATCATGTAACAGGACACACACATTTCTTTCCTCCAGTGATAGAGTGAGCACTTTCAAGTTTCCTTTAGGAAGGAAAACATACTCTCGTGTTTCCTTCATAGAAGGTGTGCGTGAGTATGTCACATCGACACCTGTATGTCCCTTCACCTTCTGCTTGGTTACTACATATATTTTTTTTCCTTCTAGTGCCTATGTGAAGTATCTTTGTAGTTGAAAAAGTGCTTACTTGATTTCATTTAACTTTCATCATTATCAAAAAGAAAAAAACATTTTAGGTGTTTTAATTTTTTCTATTGTTTACATGTTTCAGGTTAGTATTTCTAGTTGCACTTTCTTTTGTGTGTTTATCAACTAGGGTCTAATTGTTACAAGTCTTTGCAAGAAAAGGAAAATTGGAGTTTGGAGGTTTGCAAATTGCGACAGATTTGTATTTCAAATTTGTTCATGATTTAACTATATTCATTGAAGAATTAGTGCAATTCAGATGCTTGTGTTCTTACAAGTTATTTTTGTTTGAGTCTTCAAAACACCATATGTTGAATTTCCATGAACTTTGAGTAATTAACATCCATATAAATCAAATTCTTAACTAAAATCAACTAGACTCTTTTCTTTCTAGAAAAATCAATAGTAGTCTAGAATATAGGGCCTTGAAATAAGGTTGGAGAGTAAACTCTCCATGGTCGCAAACTTGAAAGTAGAGTTGATTAAGTAGTGTAAAACCTAGCAGTAGCAAGGAGCGCTTGTTAGGAAAGTTACCCTAACATAAGAGTTAAGAACAAGGTCTAATTAGGGTAATTTTAGGTGATATCCCCTCCTTTTATTTGTGTCCATTGGATTACTACGTGTATGGGGGTTTCCAAAGTGTCAGGTCCTCTAGGTGACATAACTTTTGGAAGCATTGGGATTTGTTTCTCTCATTGATCAGTGATTGTGAATCAATAACCTTGGTTCATTTTCCTACGATTTCACATAAGTGACTACGAGTGGGAAGTCCTTGCGGTACCTAAGGTAGATGCTTAATCATCATTTCAGTTCCTTTGGAGAGTGCCCATATTCGCGAGGGTACTTGCAACTTAGGTGAAAAATGTGATATGTCCTTCATTAATCGATATTGGGACTTAATCAACCCATATTGGTCTCTGCAAATCCCTTTGATCATCTCTTCACTACCTCAGACTTAGGACCTTACCAACTTGGGATGAGCCTTGGAAGAGTGGTTTTTTTGTAGATTCTTAATAATACTTTTACAGTTGTCTGATATTGTGGTTGTTTGTTTAGTTGGCCTTAGGTGGTTATTTTCCTTCCACTTTCAAATATTTGATTCAAATTAGTTAACCAAATGCTTCGTCATTCAAGAAGGACTCGTGGTATTTCACCTAAAAGTGTTGAACGACCTCCTTGAAGGCATAGGATGATTGACGTTGTTTTGAAAGAGCGAGTGTGACATATTTAATTAGACATGGAACATCCCACAAGGGAAGGTGTCATCGACAAATAGCTTGAGGCCCAGGGATCTGTAAGGGACTTCGATGGTCATGTTCCAATTCTAAAATGAGTTCCTTCACCATATGACAATATCGATCCCATTGATATTGATGATATTCCTAATCTGACTCCATCCAAATTCAAACTGCCTCTTGTTAAGCATCTTATCCCTTCCCCTTTGCATACTAGGACTCACAATAATCATATCCTTTAGTGGCCCATAATGGGAAATTTTTTAATACCTCTAGGTATGGGGGAATTCACACCCCCACATCAACAATTTATGGTTGAGGAGTTGTTGGAATACTGAGAGATGGGGGTGAATCAATATTGCCCTTTTTCAACAATTAACGGTTACTTTTGTCTTTTGTTAATTACCACAATAGATCAATAATAGACTTGTTTGTAAAATAAATTATACAAACATAATTAATATAAATTACAAGGATTGCATGAAGAATAGTGAAGGACACCAATCCTTTTTATAACACCAACTCTAGAAGACACAAATCCCCTTCTTCAGGTAAACAACCCTAGGAAGCACCAACTCCCTTGTTTCTTTAGGGCACCAACTCTAGGAAGCACCAACTCCCTTGTTTTTAGGGCACCAACCCAAGGAAGCACCAAATCCATTGTATTTAGAGCACCAACCATAGGAATCACCAACTCCCTTAATTTACACTTAAATCATATGAATACTTTTGTTCTCCTCCCTTCCATCCTCACTTCATAAGAATCATCAATTGTTCTTCTTGGACTCGGCTACTATTTTGATCTTCTGATCTGGACTTCAGAGACACTTTCTTCTCACCATTATTTCTCGTTTATATATCTTTCCAACTGGTGTGAGATATGAAGCTTTGTGTCCCTCTGTTTGGACCATCGCACCTCTTCATTAAATTAACAATAAGCTTTGTTATTATTCAAACGTTATTGTGAAATCATTTAATTTAGTGAGTGTGAATTTTCATAAATCGATCACAGGTTATGGATCAATTTATTTTAACTTGATTTCATGTCTATGAAAATATTGCAGAAATTGAATTCTATAGAGGCACTTCCTTCAAACCATGTTTTTCATATGACCATATGCGTAGAACCATAGGATTATTAATTTAATCATTGCCTCTTCTTTCACCCTTATTTATATATTCCATATGACTGCAGGTGGTGACCATATGCTAGGCCAAGTAAGTGCTTGAACACTTATCAAGATCAACAGTCATGTTTTAATCTCACGATGAGATGGACGGTTGTCGTTTCCTCCAATACTTTGTGGCTTCTGGGGTTTAAAATTCCAATTCTCCCAGACTAAAATTTCACCGAAGTGTTAATCTTGAGTTGACGTGTGTCCATAGATTTCAATAGTCTGGATGTTATTTTGAAGCTTCGGTACTCTGAGACTCCGGGTTACTAGAACTATGAGTAGTCCAATTCCTATGGAGTTATAACCTACCAAATAAGTCATAAAGCAGAGGTGATCACTTGTTGTTGGTTAACACCTCTTCTTACTCTATCATTCCACTATGCTTGATCAATGGTTAAGAACACTCCCGAAGTAGATCAACGGTTAGCGTTACTTCATGATTTACGCTTTACTCTATCTTTCCTCTGTACTTCATCAATGATTATGAATTAATCAAAGGTTGAGATGGACGACCACTATTTACTTCGGGACTACAGGACTTCGGGGGTTCGGAGGTCCAGGTGATTGTTGTTCCAATTTCCACTGGAGTTGGTCAGTGTCGGAGTTGACTGTCTCTTGATCTTACGGTTCCCATATTCTACTTCAGATCAACGGTTGTTATTACTTTGAGGATTCGTTATTCGGGTAATTTCATATGTTCTTGTCTCATTTTCACCGGAGTGGTCAACGTCAGAGTTGACTATCTCCTGATCTGACGGTCATGTGAGAATATGGAGGATATTAGATCAACGGTTTACATTGACTTTGGCCTTCAATGCTTCGGGTAGTTGTTTGTTTCCCCCGAAGGAAAAAATCCCAGAGTGACGTAACTTGTTGACATCACTGATGACTTAGCACTAGACTAGTGGATTCCATGTGTCACCTAGATTCATGACTTACGTAAMCTAAATTTCCAACTGGACCATGACACTTGTCACCATATGATTGTGCCACATGTCCTTGCTGATGTGGTATGCTGACGTGGATCCCCTGATGTGGCACATGTCCTCCTCCTGTATCTAATGGTCGCACRTTCATCTGAATTCTTGATCCAACGACTGTGATCAGTTCATTTTGGCCTTCAACATTTTGGGTTATACGCTCCATTTCCCAAAACTCCTGAAGTGAGATTCAACGACTAAACCTCAAGAATMTTGATGTCATCTAACGATGCTTATTTGAGGCGAACAACCTAACATGATCCAACAGTTGTTAGGATTTCAGTTGTTTCAGRATCTCRTGAATCCTTGATCGAATGGTTGTGATCAACTCTTAGATCAACGGTCCARATTTATTTCAGCCTTCGGGTCTTTGGTTTATTCGTTCCCAGTTGTAAATTTTTCAGGAGTGAGATTCCATGATTAAACCTCGATCAAGTTAACTTCATCTAACGATCATGGTTTGTCCTGAAATCTATATAAGTGGACAATATTCTTCCTTGATTCTTTTGTAGTTTTACTCTGGGCTTTCAATCCTGATCGCATTTTCTGCAATGCATTTTTCCTTATGATATATTTTATTTTTTACTTGTATTGTAACTGATCAAGATCATTTATCTGTTAGGAATTTGATCACGATGGTGTTTCTGCATTGTGATGATATTATGAAATCTAATACGTTGTCTCTCCTGAGATTTAGGAATATTCCTCTGCATGTTGTTCATAACAACTCATCATCACATCATAATGACACCGGTTGTAAACATCAATGACAATATGTTCAACAATCTCCCCCTTTGTCATTGAGGGAAACACACTAACTTCATACAAAAAATCCCCTTGTGATGATGCTTCTCTCCTCTGAAGTTACTCTCGCCCTTCAACATCAAAGGCAGAGAGGATATTTCTTCACTTCCCCTTTGGCAATGCTCCCCTTGACCATGTGCCCCTTCTTATATGATTTTATGGTTTTTTAATGAGGTTTTTGAATTACTCCTAATCTCCGTCGAATATTTTCAAAAGTACCCCTGGGAAACCGTTTTGTGAAAATGTTTGCAATCTGTTATTTGGTGTCTAGATACACTATTTTAATTATTTTTGGGGTAACCCGATCTCTTAGGAAATGATATTTAATTGGGATTTGTTTGGTTTTAGAATGAAATACAGGATTTTTAGAGATACTTATGGAACTATTGTTATCACAGTTAATAGTAATAGGATCATTATATCTTATTTGTAGGTCTTCTAAAGTTTGCTTCATCTAAATAACTTGTGTGCAGCATAATGCAACAACAATGTATTACGCCTCTGTTGTAGAGAGCGATGTGGATGTATGTTTCTTGCTTAACCATGCTACCATACTTTTTCCTAAGAAAAATGATCCTCCACTGGTTCTTTTCTTATCATCTATGCTACCTTCCCAATCTGCATCAGTATATGCAGTTACATTGAATTCTTTATCTTTTGGATACCATAATCCTAGTTCTAGGGTGCCTTGAAGGTATCTGAATATTCATTTTACTTCTTTTAAGTGAGTTTCTTTAGGTGCATATTGAAATCTCCCCATGAGTCCTACAACCTACATGATGTCAGTTCTTGTTGTTGTTGAATATATAAAACTTCCAACCATAGATCTATACATCGTTTTGTCTACTTTTGGTGAGTCATCTTCTAGACTTAGTTTACATCCAATGACCATTGGAGTACCCATAGGTTTACTTTCTTCCATTTGAAATTTCTTCAACATTTCCTTGATATATTTGGTTTGGGAAACAAATATTCCATTTTCTATTTGATTTACTTGTAAACCTAAGAAAAATGACAGTTCTCCCAGCATAGACATTTCAAACTCTTCTTTAATTTTGGTTGCAAATTTTCTGCTTAGTGTAGTACGATTACTCCCAAATATCATGTCATCTACATATACCACCATAAAAATCATGTTTTGATCCTCAATTTTGATGTATAGATTTTTTTCATTAGTCCCTCTCTTATATCCCTATTTTTGTAGGTACTGATCAAGCCTACAGAACCATGCTCTAGGGGCTTGTTTAAGACCATATAGGGCCTTTTTTGAGTTTTCACACATAGTCCTGATTTTCTGATAACAATAATCCTTTTGGTTTATCAACATATAGTTCTTCTTCTTGTGTTCCATTAACGAATGATTATTTGACATCCATCTGATATATTTTGAAATTTCTGAAGCATGCAAATCCTAGGAACATTGTAATGGCCTCAAGTCTTACTACTGGAGCAAAAGCTTCTTCAAAATCAATACCTTCTACTTGGGAATATTCTTTGCAAACTATCTGGATTATAACCTCTCCATTTTCATTTAGTTTGTTCTTGAATATCCACTTGGTTCCTATCACATTCTTTTCCTTGGGTCCTCGAACTAGTTCCCAAGTCTAATTCTTCTCTATTTGATCTAGTTTGTCATTCATTGATTTTATCCAATCTTTACTTTTGATAGTTTCATTAACTGACTTAGTTTTTATTAGGGATAACATTTATTGTTTTGAGTCAAAGGCAATTTTCCTTCTTGTTTCCACTTCTGCACTTTTATCTCCAATAATATTTCTTTCAAGATGATTCTTTTGAACACTTTTTTATGGAGGTCTTGGAAATGGAGTTTCTTCATTTTCTTCTTCATTAGTACGAGGTTCATTTTCCTGTTTTTCATCATTATCATCTTCTTACTGAGATTCTACATCATCATCTTCTTGCTGAGATTTTACATCATCATCTTCTTGTTGATATTTATTATCAATGCCTTGGGATATGCTCTTTTTTAGATCATCTATATTTACATTGGCACTTTCCACTATATTTAGTAGTCTAATATTATAACATCTGTATGATTTATTATTAGATGAATATCCTAAGAATATTCAGATGAATATCCTAAGAATATTCCTTCATCAGATCTTGGATCCAACTTTTGTAGGTTATCCTCATCATTATTTATGTAAAATTTACTTCCAAAAGTTCTAAAGTGTTTTACAGATATTGGCCTCCCAAACCATAGCTCATAAGGGTTTTTGTCATGGTTGGGTCTCAAGTGAGCTCTATTAAGTATGTGAATTGTTGTGTAGATTACATCTCTCTAGAATTTGTCTGGAAGCTTAGCTAAATTTAGCATGCTTCTTGCATTTTCTTGAACTATTTTGTTTTTCCTTTCTACCACTCCATTCAGTTGAGGAGTCCTGGGAGATGAAAATTGTCTTTTGATACCACGATTTTCACAGAATTGAATGAAATCTTTAGAGGTGAATTATCATTCATTGTTTAATCTCAGACATTTAATTTTGAGATATGTTTCATTTTCTATGAGGGCTTTGTATATTTAAAATTTCTCAAAGGCTTCTGATTTTTCTTTTAGAAAGAATACCCAGATCAATCTTGTGTAATCATCAAGAATCTACATAAAATATTGTTCACCATAAGTACTTTTGGTTCTGGTTGGTCCACATAGATCTGTGTGAATAAGATCCAATGGTTTTTTTATGGAATTATCTTTTGTTTTGAACCTAACTCTTGTTTTCTTTCCTATTTGACAATGTTTACAAATAGAATCTAAAGGCTTAATCACTTTTGGCAGGTCCCTAACTGCCTTTTTCTCATTGGATTTGATCAATTTGTCAAATATTAAATGTCCCAACCTTCTATTCCATAGCCAAATTTCATCTACTTGGCTTAAACAAAAAAATTCTTCTTCTTCTATATCAAGGATGTACACATTGCTAGATGTTATTGGTGCAACTACCACTAGCTTTCCAGTGTCCTTTTTTCTGTTTTCACATTTTTTAGAATCAAAAGTAAGTATGTGACCTTGATCACATGTCTGAATTACATTTAGAATATTTGGTTTGATATTTTATACCATAAGTCATCTTCTGCTTTGGTTTTATTATTTCCTAAACTAGCAGTGCCTTTTCCCAGTATCTTGGATGATATGTTATCTCAAAAAGTTACTTTTCCTTTTCCTTTTCCTTTCTTATTTAACTTGAGAAATTTACTTTGATCTACAGTCATGTGTTTGGAACATCCATTGTCTATATACCACTGGCATCCTTGATTTCTTGCATATAAATCTACATTACACTCTGTTTGATTTTTCTTCCATTCCTTTTGATTATGGAAAATATTTTTCTTTTTTGTTGATTAAGGTTGGTTGTCATTGATGTCAACCCTTGAATAAAGCCCCGTAGAACAAAGGTTTGGGTAATGGACCCAATATTGTTTGATGTAAATATGACTCATTATTTTTTTTTCATGGTTAATAAGAAGTAAATATGGATGAACTCCAAAGTGGTTCCCTTATGGTGAAATCCCTCACGGGAAGACGCTTTGCGGAGTAAGAGAACTCGTGCTTAATTGTGGAATAATGAAATGAAGGACATTGAATTTGTCAGGGAAACTATCCTATATGGATAGTGTTTGTCATTCCATTTTCGGTGGTATGTGGAACATAACATAACTCCTCATGGTTAGAGAGTTATGGCCATGAGAAGTCGGAGACCCTAGGTTTGGGTAATGGACCCAAGTTTGTTTGATAGGAAATGGTATGAGTTATGATATATTTTCAGAAAATACTATTCTATATGGATAGTACATGTCATTCCATTTCTGGTGGTATGTGGAACGTCACATAACTCCTCACGATTTGAGAGTTATGGCTTTACGAAGTTGGAGGACCCTTATATGTCATCTAGAAGCCCCAAAAGGTCAAAGTAGTCAAAGTGGTTTAAGAGATTTTTAAAGGATAAACAATAAAGTGAAGTGATGAGTATATTATAATTCAAATTGAATACAAAATAAATTATTTCAATAATAATTTTAATGGAGAAATTAGGAGTGGGTTAACCCTAAAATAAGGAAAGTTGACCAAGTGACCTAGAAGATGTTTTTAAGGAAGCTACTTGGAGAGTATAAATAACAGGCAAGGCTCTCTCATTTAACACACACTTGGGAATATTGAATATCTATAGGTGTCTAAGGTAACCAAGGATATCTAAACTGGAATTATGAGTGAAGGTGAAGAAAACAAGGCCAAAATCAAGGAAGGATAAATTCTTTTGATGGTGCTTTCTAAGGTATGTTATTTACAGGTCATCTCAGCATTTTCACTATAAGTTTTTTATATAATCATTCAGACCGTGAAATTTCTATTCCATTGAGAAAAAATATCCAAGTATCTGTGGTAAAAAATTCAGCTTGTGGGTCGTTGTATTTTGGGAGTTACACTCCGTGGAAAATAGGGTTTGTGGCTAGTTTTGAAACTAGTCAAAAACAGGTGTTTTGGGTAACAATGTCGTAACTTCTTCATAATAGATCCAAATTTAGTGAAACCAAATGTTTTGGTTAGGGTACGTTCTTTAGTATGTTTTTTAACAGTTTCATATCAATTCAGAAAATATTCCATGCGGAGCACGCTCTACAAGCTCGCTCTCTAGAATAATCTAGAATTCTGCAAGGTATGTCATTTGTGCTATACCTCCTTTTATGAGAGGTTCCAAGTAGTGAAACTTGGAGGAATTGCATAAAACACATTGAAGAACATTGTATATCAGTTTCAGAGCTTTATACATTACAGGTACAAAG
>SNQJ01S0301718.1:0-10391 GCA_010110895.2 Picea sitchensis | reverse complement strand
AGAATATGAAAAGATATATTTCCCATTGGTATTGTCTTATCAGTGGTTTATTTTGTTAAGAACCACACCCTTCAACCACAAAATGAGATTCAAAGCCAATATTTTCACTTAGAGCAGGTCAGCATAATGGTCCATATCACATACAAGCATGGACCGGACAATAATAAAGAAAATTGATTTATATTGAAGGAGTATCACTTCTACATAAGAGATAATCGGTGCCATGACTTATCCTATGTACAACATTGATTTTAGTTTTTTTACTATCACTTTCAGGAGAAGAGCGTATAGATGGATCAACATTAGATTTGGTTAGATGGTTGTGTAGTCCAGTTCAAAAATGCTCGTGTATTTCAATGGTTGTGTATGTTGCGCAAAAACCTCAATGTACCACACATTTGAAACTATTTTTAGTCTGGGAACAATAAAGGAGAGCATGATGGAGTAGGAGCATGTATCAAAAGAGTGTTACGTGGGAAAGAAATGAAGTTCAAAACTAATTCCCTCATTCGAGATGAAAAATCCATTGTTGAATGGTGCTCTTCAGTAATGGGAGAGGGAACAAGAACCCGTGAAGACCAATCACCTAGGAAAGGACATGTACATAGAAATTTTTGGTAGGTGGTTGATGTAGATCGATCATAGTGGTATGAATGAAAAACAATCCATGGCACTCATGGATTCCATTCAGTTCGAACATCAAACAATGCAATAGTTGAAATATGGATGAGAAAAAATTATTTATTCTATGGTCCATGTAGTAATAATGAATGGGATGATTGTGACTCCATAGATTGAGTTTATAGATGGGATTGTGTATCACTCCCCATTGTTCAATGTATAACTATGGAATTATCCCAGTTGGAGGAGGACCAATCAAATATTTCAACAGATTATGATCACGTCTCAGATCTTGTATTTCCAAGTGTTGAGAAAAAAATTTCATTGATGTCAAAACGATAGTGATGATGATGATTTGGAAGTAATGATAAGGATTTAACAGTGACGATGATTTTTTAGTGAAAAATGGATATTGTTTAAGTATTGAAGCCATGAAGCCAAGTAAATAATCCTTGAAGCCATGAAGCTAAGTAAATAAGCCTTGGTATTGTTTGAGTATTGAAGCCATGAATCCCTTGTCCTTATGATTCTCACGTAGCTCCTAGCACAATAACCTTGACTTGAAACAAATGATAGCATAAGAGTAAAAAACATACCAATTTCAAGGGAAAATGCTAAGATAATCCACCACAATAGAAAGAGCGAATCCTTCCAAGGCTAGCGCATCGCTTCCATCAACCATTACATCAAGAGATAACCACAAGAACCAAGAGAGGCAATTTTCCAAAGATAGCAAAAATTTTAAACCAAGTACCTCTTACAAGAGGGAGAGTTATGTTCAAATGAGATCTTATGATCTCTTATTTATACAAAATGTCACTAAGGTTAATTATCCACATATTTAGGGGTAAACCACAAGACTAGTGGTCAACAACCCTAATATTTCCTCCTTAACAAAGTAATATTAAACAATTCATTAAAAAATCACTTTTGCACATAAGAAAAACCCTAATTTATATGGACGTCACCCCTTTAGGGGATGTTTTGGCACAAAGAGGAGTTTGTTGGTGACAAAGGAGAGTGGAGGGGCTTCCTAAAGCCATACATCAAGCAATGATACCATTTCCTTCATGATTCCTTCAAAACGTCTATGTTTCATTGCATGTCACCTCACCACCATTCTCTAACCCCCCTAGGTGACATCATGCTCAAAAAGGAGATGGATTTCCTCTCCTAGGAAAAATGTTTGGCATGTGGCAGCTAGGCTACATCGTCCAAGTCATCTCCAAGGCCTTTCAAGTTTGATATTTCTCATCCGACATGCGGGCCCTTGGAATCCACCTATGGGCTTCAAGCCCCATGGAAGCCCAAGCTAGGCTTGTTCTTTCAAAACTGTCGACCAACTAGGTCCTGCAAAGAAAAATAAGCACGCCCTCCAAGGATCTCAAGTCATAACATCATGATAATTGAATCCAATCAACAAATAATCCACCTAAGCATGTGCATAAAAGATCACTATATCAACCAATTAATTTCTCAAACACATTATTCGACTTGTGAAGCTTGAATATGGGAGGAGTTGATGAGGTGCCCTATTGGGTGGATATTTCCCTAGGTAAATGAGAGTTTCCAAGATTTCCCTCTCTAATCCATGTAAAGTGTGTTAGGTGGTTGGGGTCAAGACTCAATGGAAATAGGGCTCATGACATACAAGAGGTCATAGTGTCTCATTCATGGGTGCCTTTGTAGAGGGTGTGTGGTACCTTCGTCTGCAATGCACATTTTCCAAGCCCATTATTTTTCATTCTTCCATTCTTTCGTAATTTTAAGGAAAGGTTGAAGGCCACTGCCCTGGCGTGGTGTCGAGATAATGGCAATGTCACCCACAAACACCTAATGGAAATGTGAAGGTTGGCTTGCGATGAGACCCCCTTTCTCTCAACCATGTAACTGAGAGCCATTACCTTGGATTGGTGACCAAATGATGGTAAAAACATACCACTAAATATTCATGGACATGATAGGTCATCTCGTGATGAGACCTTCTATCCTTCAACTAACCTTTTCAGCATTTTTAATCATATTTCATTGTGGGTCCCCCTTTACTCAAAGATATTTGTTTCATTGCTTCCTTAGGTGATGCCTGGGTGAGGCATATAGAAGTTTCATACATAAGATTTTATATTTTACCCAACATCAATCGCTTTGGGCCTTCAACCCCTTCTTCTCATAGATTGAGGGACAACACCTTCTTGGGTCAATACACCCTAAAATCCCAAGAGATAAGGAAATGGGTGGGAATAGTGATGGAAAGTGATAAGTATGGTTGGGAACGTTATGATGGCTCTTCAAGGGAGTTCCTAGTAGCAAACCCATCCCCAAGGAAGATCACTTACTAGGGCACAATGTCAACCATCAAGGTAAAGCAATGAAAAAGGCATAATGTTCAAGCATATATCATGAAATCTAGAGCAATCTAAGATACAACATACTCAAATGGCTTAAATATTAAAATGATGCTTACCATAATANGTGATGAGACCTTCTATCCTTCAACTAACCTTTTCAGCATTTTTAATCATATTTCATTGTGGGTCCCCCTTTACTCAAAGATATTTGTTTCATTGCTTCCTTAGGTGATGCCTGGGTGAGGCATATAGAAGTTTCATACATAAGATTTTATATTTTACCCAACATCAATCGCTTTGGGCCTTCAACCCCTTCTTCTCATAGATTGAGGGACAACACCTTCTTGGGTCAATACACCCTAAAATCCCAAGAGATAAGGAAATGGGTGGGAATAGTGATGGAAAGTGATAAGTATGGTTGGGAACGTTATGATGGCTCTTCAAGGGAGTTCCTAGTAGCAAACCCATCCCCAAGGAAGATCACTTACTAGGGCACAATGTCAACCATCAAGGTAAAGCAATGAAAAAGGCATAATGTTCAAGCATATATCATGAAATCTAGAGCAATCTAAGATACAACATACTCAAATGGCTTAAATATTAAAATGATGCTTACCATAATATTGACTTGTACATCATGGAGCAAGGCCCACTACCTTCCAGAAGCCAGCTGATGTGGTGGATGCCATCTAGAAATCTGCGACCATCTGTGGTGGTGAGAAGGGTCTCCATCTATGCAAAAGGGTATTGTTGGTGGTGGATGCCATCTAGAAATCTGTGACTATCTATGATGGTGAAAAGGGTCTCCATCTATGCAAAAGGGTATTGTTGGTCATGTAATCTCTCGACACTCCATATGTGCAACTTGAAAACCTCGAAACATAATCTCCTTAGTTATCCACAAAATGAGGATAACAAAAAATATTTAAAAAAAATAATATAAAATATTAAACATTGTTTATTTGAATTATATAGTAAACTTATTTATATTACTATGGACATGAGAACTTTCTTCAATATTTATGTGTGCACCAACTTTAGTTATGGAGATATGGGAGTTATTAAAAAAAAACTTTACCCAATATCTCCTAGACCATATTAAATTTCAAAAGTATTATATCAAATTTTAAAAAAATTCTTAAATTTTCATTATATTAAATTTTACATATATTATTTAAAAACAATTTTTTTTTTAAATATTCACCATTGTATTTTCTAAATATTCATCATTGTCATTATTTATTGTTTATTTATTATAATTTATATTTACATTCCATTTGATACATTTGTCATTATTTCCTTATTTTTATTTTTTAAAATTTATATGTCATTGTTTCCTTATTTTTATTTTTTTAAATTTATATTTCATTGGATACATTTAATCTTCTATTTTTATTTTTATTTCTTACAATTTATATTCTATTTGATCTCATATTTCCTTCACAATTTATAATATTGGGGTCAAACCCTAAAAACTAATTATGTGCAATAAAAATTAATTATATGCAATCTTGGAGAAATGAAGACGATCATGATAACTTCCCCATAACTGACTATCAAATGTTGTTAACCCTTAGGATAAGATACTAATCGCGGACTCTCGGGGTAATATTTCAGTGCATGGCTTTGCACAAAACCCATGAGCGCCCTGGCGACTCGCTACTGACTTCTCATCTTACAGATTCGACCATTGTTATTACAGTTACGAGATTTCTGAATTTTACTGGAACCTCTAAATCGAAATTTGAAATTGCACGGTGCAAATGTAGAATAAATAAATTTGCAATGCACTTTTTCTGTAAGACTAATAACCATTTTTGTTTTGTCTGAAATATATAATTGCGGAGTTTTAATAATTATTACTAGTTTCCATCAATTTTTTTAAATGTTGTTTTGATTTTTTAAATGTTGTTTTGATTAGGTTTTGAGTATGGACAACTGATTGTTCTTTCGTGTTTATGTTCATTGAGGGTTCGTAACTATTCCTTCAAAATTTTAAATGATTAGGTTTTGGGTATGATCAGCTGGTTGTTCTTTGGTATTTATGTTGAAATATCAATTGTAATTCTCCTCTATATATTAATAGAATAACTTAACTTAAAAAAAATTGAAATATGGTTGAATTTAGATTGAAATATTTTGTTGCATACTTAAGTCACATGTTTAATACAAATTTCATTGCTTTCACATTAAAAAATAATCTTAGATTTTACCTTTCTTCGTCATATAAAAAACATTAATTAAAGAATGTGTATTCTCATATGGAGTTCTCTTGTCACTTTTTCTCAACATTAACTTGACAAAACATAAGTTACATGTTTAATACAAATTTCATTGCTCTCACATTAAAAAATAATCTTAGATCTTACCTTTCTTCGTCATATAAAAAACACTAATTAAAGAATGTGTATTCTCATATGGAGTTCTCTTGTCACTTTCTCCCAACATTAACTTCACAAAACAATTTCACATGTGCAAAATGCTAGTCTATTAAATTGGCACACTTATGCCTTTTATCTATATTCATGAATATGTGCATGCTCTGCAAAATGCTAGTCTATTAAATTGGCACACTTATGCCTTTTATCTATATTCATGAATATGTGCATGCTCTTAGATAAGAGTATCGATAACTAATTAATTTTTTCAAAAAAAATATCTTATTTAAAGAAAAGAAAAAAAATTCTAATCTAAAAAATAATAATATTTAATTATAAAAATTTATAAATATAATAATGTCTTTATCCATGAATAATAATGTCAATATTTTAAAATAATAATGACTAAAAATAAAAATAAAAATTATAAATATAATTGTGTGTTTGTATAACAATTATTAAAATTAAACCTTAAAACAACTTTTAAAAATAAACATTATTTAAAATAACAATAAATGTGTAAGTGAAAGTGTCCTCACCCTGAAATAATTGTTATACTTTCCAAAAATAGCAATGTTAAGAGTAAACTTTCTAAGAATGGAATTTTTAGAACATACTTTCGTTAAAGGACCTTACACCATGCATGTTGAAGATATTGCAAGCATGCATTGGATACTAACATCTCATTTGACCTCTCGCATGAATAAATATGTTATACTGGCATGCATTACATAACAATGATGGCTCCAACACACCCTTGTGGGATTGTGGGATAATGAGAATCCCACGAGGCTCTCTTGTGGGATAATGAGAATCCCACAAATCTATAGTTTGGAAATTAGTGTTTGACTCTAATTAATATTGGATTAAAGATATTTTTAGGTTAAAAATTTTAGGACATGGAGTATTTTCTAAAGGAGTATGTAGAAATTGTACGAAACGACAATTCCAATGGCTTGTCACCAAAGAAGAGAATTTTTTATGACAAGTTTTAGGTTGGGAAAATCCCGACCCAACCACAAAAGAAGGTGCTATAACTATGGGACACTACACCCAATGTCACCTCAATGTAGGTCCTGTACTTGAGGTTGACTAAGGTCACTCCTGGGAGGAAATATTGGAGACCCTAGGGGAAAAGGAAAGAGAAAGGGAAGGAAGATGTAAATTCCCCTAGAGGTCAGAAAACTAAGTGGAAGAGGTGGGGAAAGAAGATGAATTGTAGACCAAGGAAAGCTACCCCAAAAGTATTGTTCTTTGTCGAATGATTATACCTACCCGAGACACAAGGGAAACCCACTTGCAAAGAAATTTGTTAGATGGATCAAAAATTTAAGCTTGATGTCCCTATTATGCAACATTTATATCAGAAGCAAAATATATCTAAATCAGCATATAAAAGCACAAGCTTAACTAACAATATCATCAATGAAATTAGCTATCAATTATGAACTAAGTATAGCACTTTGGGACTGAATAAAGAAAGTTGTTATAAAGTAGATTTATGCAGTAATATATCAGCCTTATGTTTGTATCATTCAATTATGTACAAAAACAAATTTAACCATTAATAAGTTCCCAAAAATATCCTAAAAGATGTGCCTAGTTTAGTGTGTTAGACTAGCAAAGTTAGGGGGTAAATCTATGGTTAGTTTAGGAGTTAGGAGTAAGTTATCAGCTAGGGTTATGCAGCCCTAATGGTTGTAGGTTATTGTTAGTAACAACCAATAAATTAGTAGGATAAGGGAGATTCCCTAAGGGAGGAAGAATCCCCAAGGCATCAAGATCACAATACGAAAGACATAGATTTAAAACTTGAAGAAATCATGTTTTCCAAGGCAATAATTGTGTTTCTTCAATGCAATAATAAATGACTAGTGCTCTTAATAATTGGATTAATGGGGTCATGCAAAGAAAGAGCTAGATAAGCTACCTCCTTGGGGGTGTAAATTGTCTTACTCCCCAATATGAGTTTCTCTAGATAGGGTTTAAGCTAAGAGGGTGTATGCCCTTATAATTCTCTTAGCAAACCCTTGTTTAACCAATAATATGAAGCATAAAATGATGAATACTATGGTGGGGGCATATGTCCTCATACTTCCCACCTAGATCCTAGAACAATAACCTTGACTTGAAAAAAATGATAGCATAAGAGTAAAAACCATACCAATTTCAAGGGAAAATGCTAAGATAATCCACCACAATAACAAGAGAGAAGCCTTACAAGGCTAGCACATCACTTCATCAACCATTACATCGAGACATAACCATAAACAAGATACAAGAGAGAAAAGTTTCCAAAGATAGCAAAAATTTCAGACCAAGTACCTCTCACAAGAGGGAGATTTATGTTCAAATGAGATCTTATGATCTCTTATTTATACAAAATGTCACCAAGGTGACTTATCCACATATTTAGAGGTAAACCACAAGACTATGGCTAAAAACCTTAATATTTCCCCCTTAACAAAGTAATATTAAATGTAAATCATTAAAAATTCACTTTTGCACATAAGAAAAACCCTAATTCATATGGACATCATCCCTTTAGGGGACGTTTTGGCACAAAGAGGAGGTAGTTGGTGATGGAGGAGAGTGGAGGGGCTTCCCAAATCCATATATCAATAAAGAATAACATTTGCTTCATGATTCCTTCAAAATGTTTATGTGACATTGCATGTCACCTCACCACCATGCCCTAACACCCCTAGGTGACATTATGCTCAAAAAGGAGACATTTTTCCTCTCCTAGGAAAAATGGTTGGCATGTGGGGGCTAGGATACATCGTCCAAGTCATCTCCAATGCCTTTCAAGTTTGATATTTCTCATTTGACATGCGGGCCCTTGGCATCCACCTTTGGGCTTCAAGCCCCATGGAAGCCCAAGCTAGGCTTGTTCTTCCAAAACTGTCCACCAAATAGATTTTGTAAAGACAAATAATCACACCCTCCAAGGATCTCAATTCATAACATCATGATAAGTGAATCCAATCAATGATTAAGCCACCTAATCATGTGCATCAAATATCACTATATCAAACAATTAATTGCTCAAAGACATTATGCGAATTGTCAAGCTTAGATATGGTAGGGTTGACGAGGTGTGTTATTGGGTAGATCTTTCCCCAGGTCAAGGAGATTTTCCAAGATATCCCTCTCTAAGCCATGTAAAGTGGGTGAGGTGGTTGGGGTCAAGACTCAATGGACATAGGGCTCATGCCATACAAGACGCCGTAGTGTCTCATTCATGGGTGCCTTTGTAGAGGGTGTGTCATACCTTCATCCACAATGCACTTTTTCCAAGCCCATTATTTTCCATTCTTCCATTCTTTCATAATTTTAAGGAAAGGTTGAAGGCCACTGCCCTAGCGTGGTGTCGAGATAATGGTAATGTCAACCACAATCACCTAGTGGAAATGAGAAGGTTGGCTCGTCATGAGACCCCCTTTCTCTCAACCATGTAACTGAGAGCCATTAGCCTAGCTTGGTGACCAGATGATGGTAACGTCATACCACTAAATATTCATGTACATGACAGGACAACTCATGATGAGACCTCCTATCCTTCAACTAACCTTTTAATCATTTTTAATCATATTTCATTGTGGGTCCCCCTTTACTCAAAGATTAGTGTTTCATTGATTTCTTGGGTGATCCTTAGGCGAGGCATATAGAAGGTTCATACATAGGATTTTATCTTTTACCCAACATCAATCTCCCTGGGCCTTCATCCCATTCTTCCCATAGAATGAGGGACAACCCCTTCTTGGGTCAATACACCCTAAAATCCCAAGAGATAAGGAAATGGGGGGGAATAGTGATGGAAAGTGGTAATAATGGTCAGGAAAGGTATGATGGCTCTTAAATGGAGGTGCTATAACTATGGGACACTACACCCAATGTCACCTTGATGTAGATCCTGCACTTGATGTTGGCAAATATTTAACAGACAGTGAATGGAAAATATTTAATAGACAATGAATGCTTGTCATTGATGGCAAGTACAACAATGAAGATGGCATGAGTACAGGAAGATTGTAACAGATAGGAAAACAGAAGATAAGTTCAGGAAGATTGAATGATCGAAGGCAACGTAACCAGGAAAATAGAAGATAAGTTCAGGAAAATCGAATGATCGAAGGCCCGTAAAGTTTGAGAAGCATTTCTAATCATTGGATCCCATTCAAAATTCCTGAAAGAACGAGGGTCGTCAGATCTGAATGTAGACAAGAAGAGCACTGAAGAGGAGGACAGATCTCAGACATTAGATCCAAGCGCAGGACCCGACCATCGTTGGATCAAGGAGAACCTGCACGCTTTTTAAAGTACAAGGAGAAGCGGGCGTACAAAATTCCGAAAGAAGGAGGATCGTCCATTTACGGCTAGGACACTTGGGGATAGATCGACATTTCGGTGACTGGAGAGTCAAAGGAGTAGGGTTCCCTAACCTCTTGAAGCGCTGAAGAGGAGGACAGATCTCAGATGTTAGATCCAAGCACAGGACCCGACCATCGTTGGATCAAGGAGAACCTGCACGCTTTTTAAAGTACAAGGAGAAGCAGGCGTACAAAATTCTGAAAGAAGGAGGACCGTCCATTTACGGGTAGGACACGTGGGGATAGATCGTCATTTCATTGATTGGAGATTCAAAGGAACAGGGTTCTCTAACCTCTTGAAATTGCGATTTAATCTGAGCCATCAGATCAAGGTTGAATCTGGACCGTTGATTCCAGTCCATGTCGGAGTTTCGCGGATCGAGAGTTGGAGATGTCAAGTAATATCAACCACAAGAATCTCGAAATCACGATATGCTAAATCGTGATTTAATCTGAGCTGTCAAATCAAGATGTGATCTGGACCGTTGATCCGACCCCATTACGGAGTTTCATGGATCGGGACTTTGAAGTGACAAAAACATTGAACATCAAGAATGTCGAAATCGTGATATGCAAAATCGCAATTCAACCTCAGTCATTAAATCAAGATCAAATCTGGACCGTTGATCTAACTCCATATCGGAGTTTCGCGAATCGCGACATGGAGAGGC
>SNQJ01S0301715.1:0-10315 GCA_010110895.2 Picea sitchensis | reverse complement strand
TTGTGGTCCAAAACCCATGACTAGGGTTGACATCAATGACAACAACCAATCTTCCAACAATAGTTGAACCTATAAACAACAATAAAAATGTGAAATATTATTTGATGTGATGCAGAAAACAAACGATAAGGCTATTAGAATATTTTGATGATAACGGTTTTATATATGAAAGATGATCCATTGTATTGAAATGATATTTTTTTCAAGAAACCCATCAAACCGATACTCATGTTCACTTTCAAGACTACCAGTCAGATGTCACAAGTTGTCAATATAGTCATTTGGTATGTGAAACGCACAAAAAGTGAATAGAAGTTCAATAATTAAAAAAAAAAGTTAGAAAATGGAAAATGTCCAAAGTCGACCATGAACGAATAATTGAAGATGGAATACCATTACAATTTTTTTAAACAAGTGATACATGTACATTCCATAATTTTTTTATGTTGTATTGAAAGTACATGCATTTATGAATGTCTTGGATTCTAGAATCATTTCCAGTTTAGTTTACTTTCATGGTTCATTCAATTAAGAAAAATTGTATTTCCCATGAATTATAAAGTTTACCAAACCTTATTTATAATTTCAGGGAAGAACCTATAGATTGTATCTAGGGAACCTAAATTGACCTGTACTTTGTATGATTATACTTTAATCCTACAAATTATCCAAATCATATATACACAAATCCTTTAATGTATGTAACCAATTTACTACATATAGGATAAATGCGTTCATTATTTGCAATTTGATTGTTCAACGTTTTTTTATATGAAGAGGATAACTTCATATCAAAACTAAGACCCATTTCCATGTCATTATAAGGGACTATTGATGGATTAGAAAAACTTTAAATTCTGATAACTTTTAATATCAATATAAATTTTAATGAAGATCGCTTACTTATATTAAATTTGATGACTTGTTTTGACTATTTTCATTGTTGGACTTATGTTAAATTTGATGACTTGTTTTGACTATTTTCAACCATATTTCCAATTCAAAAAAAAATTAAATTATAAGTGAGAACCTATAATTTTTATTTCACATTTTCTTGAATATTTCATTGTGAAATTTTATAAGAAACTATAAAATTTAATTTTTATTTCACATTTTCTTGAATATTTCATTGTGAAATTTTATAAGAAACTATAAAATTTGATGTTTTTTTTTTAAATCAAGAAAATAGTATATTGAAATTATTTCATCCAATATTTTATATAAATAAACATAGTGCAAGTAAAATCAAGAAAAGACAAAATATTACATGAGTGATCTCAATATCTCTTCTATCTCTTCTTGTGCTTTTCTTAGCTATTGTTATCATCATTGTAGTTTTCTCATAGTTGTTCGTATGGGAAAGAAGGTGAATTCAAAGACCATTAAAACCTTTCATTGAGATGTTGATGTAAATTGAGATTTTGATGTAAATGTGAGACAATGTCTCTCTAAAAATATCGAAATGATAAAGACCATGTAAATGTCCTAGGTTCAAATGCAAGTGTGTGTAGATCCCCTTGTGTGTGTCTCTCTTACTTTGTAATATTTATAGTGGATTTATTCATTCTTCCATTTGTTCAAGTGGTTCTTTTTTTCTATGTCTTCTAACCCATTGTTATACTATTTTTCTTAGTTTTTTTTTTTTTCATGCAAAAAGAATAGTTTCACTGTTATTCTATTAGAATCAAATGAAAGTTTTTGTTACATATGGATCTAGAAAGTGGTGATAAAAAAAGATCTGTAGTCATTCCTTTCTTCCACATTTTTACATTGTAGTAAAGTTATAAAAATTCATCTAGTGTCATATACAAAATTATTCAAAAAAGGGACATTTGTAAAGATCCAGGCTAGAAAATGTAAACATTTTCTGTACATACAACAGTTCCATCAACAATTTCTTCATAGAAGAGACATCCAAAATTTCCTTTGAGTGCCTTTTTGGAGAGGTTTTATGCTACGTTGTTGAAATTTCTATGTACGTGCATAAATTTCATAGATTCAAATCTATTATTTAAGCTTCTAATCTTGTCTTTCTAGTTGTTGAGATATATCAGGTTTATGTTGGATTTGGAATTTAACTAGTCGATAGTGACCTTGGAATCTCTCACAACCATCATTTTTTTATGGAAAAGTAGGAAGGGAGTAATAATAGTCCCCATAGGCCCATGAGTTTAGCTTTATGCTGAATTTTATCAATCCACAATGAAATATGTTGAATTTTATCATGTGTTTTTGAACAGTCCATAATGAACATAAAAGGAAGCATTTAAATGAATACATAGTAGGAAATTATTTAAGAGTTTGATGCTTAATTTAATGCATTGTAAGAAGACGAATATACAAAACATTAGTTCAAAACTAACAACTTTTCCACTTTTTTTCCATCAACTTAGTGCAGACACCTTTGAGCATTGGTCAGACCACCACAATCTATCAAGCCAAGTCTTGAACCAAACCAAAATAAAGCTATTCTTACATTAGTGATGGTGTTTAACAGATTAACAACAAAGCAATTTTATTTCAACATTGACATAGTAAAGATAGAGACTCTCATCATTTTAATTTCATAGAGATCTCTATTGGTGAAATGAAAATGCCACAAGCCTACCATTTATGGAACATAAATAGTGGTCCAATGAAGAAATGGAGAAAACACAAAATTAATGTCCTATAAAGACATAAGTTAGAATATGAAAACCATATTTGTGTTATAACTAGCTTAAAGAAGAAAATCAATATTACTAAAATAAGAACAAAGTCTTATAAGCTTCATAGTGAAAGTCTCATTGAACAAATCCTATAAAACAATATAAAACAATATCGTAAAACATAAATTAACCTTTTGAGAAATCAAATATGAGACAATAAATTGATATTTTGAATTCAAAAAATATCATATATATATATATATATAATCAAAGTCTGAATAGTTACACTGCCAAATACATAGGTTCCACATCCATTTTAGGATGATAACAAAAACTAAGAAATTTAACTCCAAAATTTTTAGACTTTAAGCCATCACTTTAAGATAGATCACTTCATACCTACAATTCACACCTGCAAAAACACAGAATTCAAAAATTAAAAATTTACAATTCAAACATGCAAAATAAAACATAATTCAAAATTTGTGATAAAAACAAAATTGACATACATACCAAAAGAGTTAAGTCTCGTCCTCCAACATACTATTTCCCACCAAATATAATATAAACATATTTTCCACCAAATATAATTTAGACATCTGTCACAATAAAAAAGAAAAAAGAAAACAAAAAAACAAATAACACATATTAGCATAAATACTTTAACTAAATATTAAATAAAAAATAAGAAATAATAATATACCCAACTACAATTAAACAGATTTAAGATAATTACTCTCCACATCAAGCATACATGATTTAAAAAATTTGCAAAATCTTATCTAAAATCTTAAAAGATTTTAAAGAAAAAACATGTGTTCTTGGTAAAAAAAAAAATTGTGTTCAGAGTTATATAATAATCTAAAAATAAATATAGAACTATGTATGAAGAAAGTTCACAAATCTTTGTATTAAGTCATTCTTTCAATGAAATACTTATCTCCTTGTGGATAAAGTCTCAAATCATTTAGGTGAAATTCTCATCCCAAGTGATGTTATTTGATCTTATTTACTCAATAGTAAAATACTAATCTCCTCAGCAGTAAAATACTTCTCTCCTCTTCTGTAGTGGTCATATAATCAAATTCCATAATGCCCTTTCAAATTAAAGGACTCATAAATATCCATATTAATCTATTCTTCCAAAAAACTGCTTATATCTATGAAAGTTCATAGATATCCATTTTAAAAACAATTCTTCCAGAAAATACTTATCTCCTCTTTCTGGGGTGGAATAATGTTCTCATATAATCTTTCATATACATGAAGAAAACACAAATCTATACATGTATATTAAGTCATTCTTCAAAAACCATTTAAATATTTCATCTTTGGGATGTATTCATATTACATATAATCAAATTCTCTTTGAAATTAAGTGTGAGCAAGCTCACATATACATATGCATAGCTTATTTGTAAATCTATTTGAATGTTGATTTTTGTGGTTAGTAACCAATTTAGTTAAAAGTTTGACAATAATATAGCAAGAGGGAATTCACTTCATTGTATGTAGAAAACACAAATGTCCATACTATGCCATTCTTGGACAAGAAAGTAAGGAATGCAATCGAAGAAAATTTAGAAACTTTCCCTTTTCTGATGTGGGATAGAGTTTGTTCTCAAATAATCAAATGTTCAAGTTCAAAATTAAGTCTTCATCATGATCTAAAATTAAATAAGTTTGAGTGTAAACCATTTAAGAAAACGATAAGATTATATAGGGGTTCTATATATTTCAAAATAATTGATCAAAGCGTTGAATAAGAAATGTTAAACTAAAAATTTGAGAAAACAAAAATTTGGTAAAAGTAAAAAATATAAGCTTATTTAAAATAAACTTGAACACTTTTATATAAAATCCCAACATAAAAGAAAATTAAAACTCACTAATGTTAATGAACATAAATTTATGAATCATCATAGATGCATTCTTCTCAAGTATGGGTGTTTCCTCGGCTTCCTCCTCAATCCCAATCTCCCTCCCAAGTAGACTCCCAGGTACTCTCTTCTCCACATTACCCTATATAACACATTTCAAATTTGAAAATTAAATTTATACGATTATAACACATTAAATTTAAATGATTTTAACACATTAAATTATACCTATGAACTCCCACCCTCTTCAAACTCTCCCAATGAGAATTGAGACAAGTCTTCCCAAGTAGTAGGAGATGGAATAGGAATCTGTGAACAACACAAATAAAAACTAAATCTAGGATTCAATGTGTTCAAATTTATAAAAAGTTATAAATGTTGTTGATATTATTCAAAATATTGGAGATTGAACAACTAAAGTGCTCATCTGTGGATATTAGAAAACACATACCTGATTCAACTCATCCAAATTTAAACTTATGGAATCAAGTCCTCTATTTACTGGAGATTCATTCAACATATCTCCAAAAATGCAATTAATGACAATAACAACTCGATTATTTCTATAGATACAATGATATCTAAATCTAAAATTAGAAGTAAACTATCCTAAAAATTTAACACATACCAATCTACTGTTTGGGTCATCATTCTGAATGACCTTCTTCCAACCATCACGATTTTTTTTTTCATACTCCTTAAGATATTCTACTGACATGGTATCTAACTCTGCATCTGTTTTATAAACAAATATGGCCCATAAATTGGCTTCCACTCGCTGAAGGTTCAAGCGAACATCAACACAATAAAAAATCGCTTCCAATTTTTCACCGATTTCATTCCTAGCCTCTTTTCCAACCTATGATGAAGCTCGCAAATCTGAATGTGAAGAAAAATCTCATGTTGGGAAAGATACTAAAGGTCGTGGAGGCCTCGACAATGTCTCATTTCGATATGCCAATTTTCGATCATATGTCCATCCTTTACCAGTCCCATAATAATAAGATAATATAATAGTATAATCAGGGTTCATGCCGATGAAAACATCAGCATAAAAGTGTCTTGCAAAATAGTGTGGAACCTCATAGTTCCATGACAATTTTCCATATGCTGCCAAACATTTGTTATACAGATGTTCTGCAATGTTGGGGTGCTTAAAATATTACACCTTCAACATCTTCCTCCTTGGCCCATCTTTGAAATTGGACATTGCAATTGTGTTTTATTTTGAAGCTTTATTTTTTACTACCTCCCATTTATCAGGGCCCATCACCTCTGAATTTCTCCACCTCATTATATTGACAAAACTGTCAGTGGTTGGCCCCATCTTTTGATATGCGTCCATAAAGTTTTGCAATGAATGAAAAATAATCGGCAAGCTTTGTTTACTCTTCTGAGGGAGTTCCAAGACCTCCAAATCATTTTACAACCTCTTTTTAAAAACTGAGCATCGCTTAAGGGTCATTGCTTTAATAATCCCTTCCCAGGGAAGTTTATCACCAACATCCGAAGGATAGGTGGATGTAGGCGTGTAATCTTCTGTTTCTTGATAATCTGGCCTCTTAAATCCACCTTCACCCTCTGCACCAACATTATAATATTTATGACACACACTCTCTTTTTTATTTTCGTCCATTTCTCTAAAATCATTGTCTACACACACATTTGAAAGTAATTACAACATTTAACTTGACATAAATTTAAATACACAAAAATACAAAAAAAACAAAATCAAAGAAAATTACCAAAAATATTCTCTTGTCCTGAGGTATTCCCTACATTCTCAGGTGTAGGATTATCAATGTACAACCTATCTAAGAAGGCTGCATCCATATCACTTTCTTAATCACATTCTGCAGTTGATTGTTTCATAGAATCGTTTGATAATCTCCTCTAACAAGATTGTCGTTGGTCACTCAGAGTCTCTGTCGAAGAAGGTGTTCCTCTTATTCCTTCTTGGGAGAGCCTAGAGTGTTTGCAAAGAATTTTTGGAGAATCCCATGTCGACATCTATACTCAATATCTATCCTTTGTAAATTCATGAAAATTTAAGCACAAGACAAGTACGAGTGAATATCTCCAACATTGACCAACAAAAATTATGAAGAAATAAAAAAAAATAAGACAAAAATAATAGAAATGTTCTTTATGTTAGATACAATTATAATAGGGTGATGCATAACTCCATTACACATACCCATTTCAAATATATTTTGGTTTCTTAATATTAGCACAAATAACCTTGGTAAATCCACCAAGAGTACATGGGTCAAAGTCTGGTAATAGAGTAGTGGTTATCTATATGGGAAATCAGATTTCATGTATCCAACATGTATGGAGCACATTCCATGAAAATAAATGATTAACGTTATGCCATGTTTGGTTGGATGGAAGAAATCTGCCATCTACAAAGAAATGGTACTAAGTATCAACATGTTTGTATTACACTTGGAGGGGGCATTAATAGAGAAAATGTATTATATGATTGCAAGTTGTTGGAATTCTGTTTATGACAGACCTTTTTGTATACTAAGCATAGGTGATTAGATGATTTGGCGCTGCTAAACATTTGTTTATATGCATTTATAAAGAGTTTTTTATATGCTTACCGACCTTCTTCCAGTGACCCCATCGATACAGGGGCTGAGAATGACCTCATAATCATTTTGGTAGATTCATCCTGTCAGAAACTCCGTGGACAACCAGAAATTGACCGGGTGATTCCAATGCTTGTGTAAATACAAAGGGTAATACATCACCATATTTAACTAGTATCTTATCCAAAGCTCATCTTCAACTAAATTCTTGTGTAAATACAAATGATAATAAATCATTAACAAGGGCCTTTCAAAGATATATACTCTTATCCAATACATATGGGTTTTACTTACTTTGATTAAGAGAGAGTTAAAGAAATGGAAACAACTTCATATCTTACCAGTATGAGCTATGTGAATATCACAATATAGTTAAGAGTGTAGAGTCTCAATCTAAGGTATAGGCAACTAATCACAAGAATGGAGATGCAAGTTCAAATTGCATTTCTGCCATGAGCTTTTCGTTGTGTTCTTATAAATTTTATTGGGTATCGTTAATTCTATTCTATTTTTGAGTCTTCATACTTTTAAGCCCTTATTTTTTGAAAATGGAATCTAGCTTGACTTTTAGAGGAATCATAATTGGTATCTCAGCCCATGACATTGGAGTTAGACATTTGGATTTAAATTTGTTATTTTTTATCATTCTGTAAATGAGACATTGACATGAAATGTTCACTACTAGTGTCTTTTTATTACAGTGCAGAGTACTATAACATATTTTAGTTGTGAAAATAATTGCAATGGACATTTTTCCCATGTTTCAAGGTTTGTTTCTATCTGTTGTACGTGATATTTTGTAGATTTTAAAACTGTTCTTTCTTCTATCTTTGTAAATGGGGCTTTGACATGAAATATTGCTTCCTTTTGTCAAATTTTCTATCAATGCAAAGTGACTATTACATATTTTGGTGTATCTATTCTGGAGGTTGAAGGAATGACTACAGTGAATATACTACCTATGTTTCACTATTTTTTTTTTCTATTTGTTGAGTGCTATATTAATGCATATTTTCCATAAAATATTACCATGTAATGTGTCGTAACATATTACATATTACGATGTAATATGCCATAACATATTACATTGTAATATGTCATAACATATATTACTATAACATATTACATTGTAATATGTTATAACATATTAAACAATGTTATAACAGTGAATATACTACCTATGTTTCAGTGTCTCTATTCTGGAGGTTGAGGGAATGACTTCAGTGAATATACTTCCTATGTTTCAAAGTTTGTTTCTATTTATAATAGTTTTATAATGGACACCATTGTTTTTGGGTTTCCTAGTAGCCTTGTCACACCCCGAGAATCAAACCTTCATAAGGTTTGACTTCTGCAAGTTCTTGGCAAATACAATGCACCAACAATTTTTAGATTTTAGGCGTACTAGGTCATTCAGGTACCAATCTCACTTGATCCATATGTTAATCCATCAAAACTACTCAAATTTGGGTTATTTTAAGTCTAGGATGGTGAATGACTAGCCAACATGTTGCTCTCCCAACCATTGAGTGGTTGCCTATGGTATGAGAACATGTCACCAGTGAAGGTTTTTTGCAGTTTGTAAAATATTTTATGTCTATATTAGACTTTATTATCCACAATAAAGTATTCATTATAATTATTCCTTTAGTCAAAGGTTAAAAACAACACCAGAGTGGGAGACTGGTTCCTTTTTGAATAATTTACTATGATAAGAGTCTATGGTTTGGAAGAAGAGCCATATCAAAAGTGAGTGCTGAATTTGGTTGTTCTAGAGACTGAAAAATGTGAAATTCAGTCAGTTGTTGACTACAAAGCCAACCATATTACATTAAATGTTGATCAGATGAATTTCAAGGACAAACCAAATCTACACAAGTAGGTCACTTATGTCTTACACAAAGATGTGACCAAGACTCATGACAATATTAAGAAATTGAAATAGGCATTAATCAAAGTGGAGAAATAGCTTCAAGGCAAGATAAAGTGGTTACTATAGCAAGGAATTCAGTCAACAATTTGTAAAATAATATTTATAAATTATGAGACTCTAATATTACATATGTAAAAATGGATTTATAAATTTAATTCCTAAAGATTTGAAATTTTTATAAAATACAAAACGTTTGAAATAAAAATTTGGATAGTTTGAAATTTTTATGAAATTTTTATAAAATAAAAAATGTTTGAAATGACTGTAACTTGGCCATAGGGGACAAACCATGTGGCCAAGCCATGGGCATGCCCACGACTTAGCCACAAGGTTTCCCCCCTGCATCCAAGTCACAGTCAATTTTAATAAGAGATTATCTATGCACAGAAAAGCAGAGCATTTGAATTTAAATATTTAACACCGGAGTGAAAGACTGTCGATTCATCTCTTGACCGACTGCTCAGAAAAAAACCAATCACTTAAATGTTTACTCTATTCGTAATATTTGATTATTAAATTTCTATACCAAATTTTAAAAACTTAATATTTGATTGTTAAATGTCTATATCAAATTAACTAAATCCATATTTTTTATAAATTATTTATTAATGTCTATATCAAATTCCCATTTTTATGTAAATCCATATTATTTATATATTTAATGTTTGTGTGTATAATGAACATATAAACATGTAATTTTTAAATTTTCTTCATATTTTGTTTTTAAATTTAAAAAAAATAAAATTAAATGTATGTTTTAATTTTTTTTCATTGTATGTATATTTTACAAATATTCCTTTACAAATTATAAGATAGAGAGTAATGTACAACAAGGAATTCCAGAATCAACAATCTATAAAATAATATTTATAACTTATGATACTCTAATATTACATATGTAAAAATGGATTTTTAAATTTAATTCCTAAAGATTTGTAATTTTTATAAAATAAAAAACGTTTGAAATAAAAACTTGGACAGTTTGAAATTTTTATAAAATAGAAAACGTTTGAAATGGCTATGACTTGGTCGTGGGGGGAAATCCATGTGGCCAAGCCATGGCCCCTCGCAACCAAGTCACAACCAATTTTAATAAGAGATTATCTATGCACATAAAAGCGGAGCATTTGAATCTAAATATTTAACACTAGAGTGAAAGATAGTCGATTCGGCTCCTGGCCAAATGCTCAGGTATAGACTAATCACTTAAATGTTTTTACTCTATTCTCAATATTTGATTGTTAAATGTCTATATCA
>SNQJ01S0301713.1:0-18480 GCA_010110895.2 Picea sitchensis | reverse complement strand
GGAGAGAATGTATAAACCCTAAGGAATGTTTGTCCCTGATTGTTGAGCCTGGACCATTACCCACCCTGGGCCATTCCTCTTACACTAATCAAAGTGCACCCTAGAGAGAATGTATAAACCCTAAGGAATGACTATCCAAACCATTTCCTCTATTAACCACAAGAGGGAAAGACTGTCCTGTATCAACCTCCAAAATGGACCATTCCTCATGTTAACCACAATGAGAAATCATTGTCCCGTGAGGCGGGCCAGTCTTCTTGAGTAACCCTCAAGAAGAAAGACTTCCCTAGACCACTCCCCATGTTAACCACAATGGGAAGTCGTTGTCTATGATACATCAACAATTTGGACCATTTCCCATGTTAACCATAATGGGAAACCGCTGTCCGTCAGAAATCTCAATCCACTTTCCGAACAGGAAAGAATCTGCCCAACTGGGCTATTTTTCATTCACGAAAAATAAATGTATTCAATAATATTTTTAGTGCTCCCTCCCAACCTAGGAGTCATCTCTTCCTTTTTCAATAAAGAAGTAGTCTCCACGAGCTCCAGCTTGAGTACACAAACTCTTACCAAAATGTCTGCTTATTTGCTCATCTGTGGAGATATGTATTGGAGAATCACTTTCTCCTTTCTGGACTTCATCACAGATAATGTAATGCTTGATTTCAAATGTACTTTGGTCTAGAACACTAGTCTTCTTTGAAGGCTTTATGTAGTTCTGATTAATAAGGTATATCATTGTTTTGGAAAACTGGAACATATCCATGTGGCATTTCTTCTGTCATCATGAGATCTTTGTCATGGATTGTGTTGGCACAGGGGCAGACCCAGGGTTCAATGCTACAATAGCGCACCAACAAAACCCTAACTACCAACCCTTTCGGAAACACCTGCGAAGCAGATGAAGTCTCACCTGAGGTAGAGGCAGGGGTGATTGCAAGACTCAGGTGTCTGCAACCTTAGCTGGGATACAGATCTATGATTACACACTTAACAAAGCACTTAGCATCAATAGTTAACCTAGAATTAACCCTTATCTCACTCTGTAGATAGCACAGAGCATTACAGTATATACTTAGATCTAAGATGATTCAGCACTTAGCAGCATACAATAGACCAGATCTGGTAGAACAAGCACTTAGCAACTTCATACACATCAAATCTATCATCTATACACATCTAATAAGAACAAAGCATAAGTAAATATATCTAAACATGTCATAGCACTTAGCAAGAGAGGGAAAACACATGTAAGTAACATCACAAATCATGACACACAGATTTACGTGGTTCACCCCCACCCTTGGGCTACGTCCACCAACTCTTTTTCTCTATTATTGTTGGCCAATCAGTTACAAGCACAGAGCCTCAAAACCTACTCTGTGCAGGACATGAGATCTGCACAGCTTGTTGGATTCTCCTTCCCCGAGTAGCTCTAATCATAATACCTTCTTACAATCCATGCACTCAACACTTACAATACTTGCAGTCATATCTACAAGTGTATCACACAGATCATCTCTTAGCACTAAGCCACTTCTCCAGTGTCCTCAAAAAGGTCCCTTCTTACATAGCCTAGAATTCTACTTATACATTATAAAAAGGGGCCTAAACATGGGTAAACCCATGGGCCAACATCTCAGTCATGTTACATTATCCCCCAAAACCCAAAAATTACCCAAAACAGGGGTCTAGCTTCCACGATCTCCGCTTCACCTTGCGCTCCATCTTTGACACGTCGTTGAAGCTCCAAAAATGATCAAGTATGACCAAGTGTTCCTCAAAACTTGGTCAAGGGCCAACAGGCCCCCAACACTCACCCGTGACTCCTCCCGAGTCACTTAGGTCTAGGTAACTTTGCCTCAAAGGTCTCGAGCTTGGCTCGAGCTGCTTCGACTTGTCTCTATGCTACTGCTTCTTTCTCAGTGAATTCCTAAATAACCACTTCGCTAATAGGTCCTTCCAGTTGCTGCTCGATTGTAACAACTACTTGTTCTAGTACTGTTCTTGGCCTTCAATTTCTTCAAACAGTAGATAGGTCGCCTCCTGGCTAGGCTGGAGTTTCTGGGTGACTTCCATCACTCTGTTATGCGTTGTAAGAATGATTTTTTGGGCGGTGCGTTGTTCCTAGGATCTCTTCATCCTATTGATGGGTGACAGGAGCTTGAGTTGCGCCTGTACTATATCTGCGTGCTGCTTTTCTTCCTGGAGTTGGGAATCCAATTTCTTCAACTCTGGGTCTTCGAATAGTTGTTCATATATCTGCACGCTTCTGCTACTTAGCTGTTTTCATTTTGCAGCAAGTGTTTTAATCCTCTTGATTGTGCTCTGAGCATTCAATTCTCGTTGGTCACGCACTTCTTGCAGGGTACTTGGTATAGTTTGAAGCTCTAATTCCACGACCCTTTGCTAAAGTTGTTGAATAACTTCAGCAAGCTTCATCACTTGACGTTCGAAGGGTTCTTCTCTTTTTTGTTCTAGGCCAGTGATAGATCGAAATGCTCAGTTCACTGCTTCTTCCATCCCAATCTGCTTCGCGAGTAGTTTCTCTTTATCCTTTTGGATCTTCACTCTATCTTCTTCAATTTTTTCTTGGAGAGAATCCTTCTCTTGTTGCGTGGCTCAACATTGTTCTATGATTTCCTCTTGTACTTTCTTTAAGGCTTGAGTAACCTACACTTTTTCTTCCTGTGCATGTTGAAGGTGTACTTAGACTGTATCAGCAATCTTGTGGAGTTGAACTGATTCTTCTCCCACTTCTGTTGTTCCTTCTGGAAGAGGCGCAGTAGATATTGTGCGGCTAGACTGGAGTGCCTGTTGCACTTCTTGGAGCCCAATTTCAATCATATTATATATCTACTCATGCTTCACTTCATTCTTTTCTGTTATCTCTTCTATGGATTCATTCATAGTTGCGAGGAGGAAACTGAAGTCATCCAGAGTGAGCATGGTCTGCAGCTTAGTTACAGTTGCTTTCGGTTTCTTCCAGGTGGGAGACTTCAGAGGTGACCCTTTTCTCTTCTTTATAACTTCGACTTCGTCTTCTGGTCTCTGTTCAAATTCCTCTAGGTCTTCGCCATTACCTCCTTGATCTTGTGTGACGAAAGTTGTCCTTACAGATATGCTATCTACATCCTGAACCTCTTCAGGCTTCTTCGTCTTCTTTGTCTTACTAGGCCCAGGTGTGTCCTGTGCAGCTTCTGGGCTATTGATGTCTGAAATGTCCGCTGGATTTGTTGCAACAAGGAGGTCCACCGGCCATTCCTTGGTGATCTCTTCTAGGTCTTCTTCTGTCAGCTTATAATAGGACTGAAGCTATTCCTGGTGCTCATCGACACATGGAGTTAGGTATATAAAGTGGCAGTCCGCGCTGAACTTTATCAAAGGTCAGAACCTTTGTAAAGTGTTCAGGGTTATGCAAGGTTCACCCCCTATAGCTGCTTTCAATTGGTTATAATTCATGTGGAAAATGACATTCGATTACCATTTCTTGTTCATGTCAATTGAGTACCACAATGTATTGAACTTCACGGCTAGTGGCTCAAAGGGGTCGAGGTCCGGGAAGGTTGCACCTTCCGGTAGCTCCCATGCAATAAAAGCGATCAGTATTAGAAGCCAGCTAAAATGGAATTCATGCCCCTAATCCTGGGCTTCTCTACAGTCAATATCTAGTTGGTTTACCAGGTACTTTGCCCAATTCATCTGTAGTCCCTCTGTGCATTTTCCTGTGAGGTCAACCACGAAGCCTGATACTTTAGTAGGTCGATTCTTACATATCATATTTCCTGCGATCATTTAACATGCGAGGCGCACTGCGCCACTTTCGATAGAGGCTACCTTGTAGCCTCGCACACCCTTTTCGACATTGCCATAAGCTTCTTTAATCTTCTGTGAAAGAGCGCGGTCTGTGGTCTTTCCAGGGTAGTAATCCTGGGGATCAGGGCCCTGCATGCTAAGCCCGATGATCCTATTGATCAGTGCTGGATCAATAGTTATGCGATGGTTTAACCATAGGTATCCTGCATGGTAACTTGCTAGCAGCAATTTTACACAAGCATTCACCTCCTGGTGTCTTCCGAAGTGTGGTATTTTCATAACGTTGAGAAAAGTAGATTGCACAAGGTTCATCATCCATTGTTGAGGGACGATATTTGAACTCTTGCTCTTAGTTCTTGTCAAGTACTTATATGGGGTGAGCATGTTGTAAACTTTACGGTCCCCCAGGCTGAAGTCGCAAAACTTCAGTGTTGTAACCTTGTCTTGATCTGCGTGGTAGGTGCGTACTCCTTTCGGTAGATATGCAGTGACTAGGGTGTATTCAAAGTCTCTAGGGACACTGTACCTGTTAATCGCACCGCCTAGAGGGGGTATGTAAGCTGGTAGGATGGATGACACTATCTTTACGTTGGCTATGTCGTTTTTATGCTTAGTTCTCCTTCTACATTGGATCGCGATGTTCCTACACGAGCAGTTGACAGGGAGGATTGCACTCGTCTAGTCGATGATGCTTGGACTCTAGTGGACATTCCTCTTTCCAACATGACTCTCTCAGTCATTAAATCGAGAAGGACCTCTGTGACAGATTCCTCAACTGCGGTGAGCTCGTCAGACATACACACTCGGAAAATATAATTAGGGCACAATGATATCAGATACTGCACTAGGATGAACAATCTTATTACAATGATCATTGTATACAATCACTAGTTCTACGGGCTTCGAATTTTCAGTTGGAAAAAGTGTTCTTAGGGCACGGTGCAACAAGCTAAATAGGAAATTCGTCAACAGTCTACTTGCAGCGGTTATGAAGTTTCCATTATCGTAGATCTGTCTGTTATGGTGAGGTCTAACGATTTGGCGGTGATCCTTTAACACTTTTATATCCATTCGGGGCGGAAGTCAAATGAGTGTATCGGTCCAACGGCTAGATTGCTTTGCCATAGCGAAGTGCTCTATGTCGTTGTTCTGATATCTCAGTGAAGTTCAATTCCTGCGATTTTTCCTTCTGCAGTTTTCCACCTGGGATCTATTGTAACTTTTCAATCTTTGCCTTTTTCTTACTTAATTTTCTAGCCTTCTTCCCGGTAGTCTTCAACTTGATCGGTCTTTTCCCGTTCTGATTCCTATCTTCTCTCGACATAGTCACTTTGCACTATTGAGATTCTTTCTTCAGATCCGAGGGTAATACACCTTCAACATATGGATTAGTTATTTTAGTCTTCTATGGTTCCTCTGATGCTCTTATAGCTTCGACGTACAAGTCCCTGGTGTCCAATATCTTAGATCTGTTCTCTTGTTCTTCCATCAAGTAGGCGATCCTTCTAGTCATAAATTCCATGAGTTCTTGCTTCTTCTGTTCTAGGGCTTGCTTTTCTTTTTTTCTTTGGATCTGGTCTTTTTCAATCCAGATCTTGCCCAACAAAGCTAGAAATGGGGCACGGTCCTCAATAAATTTAATAACTTCAAATTCTTCCTCTATCGAAGCTCCATGGGTACTCATAGCTATCTGGGTAATCTTGCCACATAGGGTTACCATTTTTCCTTTAAACAACCCTATTTTTCCTAGTGAAGGAACCATAGCAGGTCTTCCTAGGGTTTCCCAAGTGTTTCTTGTCATAATGTTCATCTGTGTTTCCTCATCCAAAGAACAGTCAATGTCGAAGTCTCCTATTCTTACTTTGATTTTCTCCTTTTCTTCGAAGATCTCTGGCAAACTGGCATCTTTATGTATATTCAAGGTTTCTTTCATTTTCAGTAACATAATCTCTAATTCTTTTTGGGCTTCTTCTATAATCTTAGTCTCTTGATCTCCTTCAAGGTTTGCTTGCTCCATATTCAACTTTTCAAGTCTAGCAATCATTCTAGGGCAATCCAGTACTTCATGGTCCATAGCCTTACAACAGAGGCAACTAGGTTTTCTCCCAGGGCATTCCTTAGCAAGATGTTCTGGTCTTCTGCAATTGTAACAAAGAGTTAATCCTCTCTTTCTCTTCAATGATCCCGAACTTTTCATGTACTGTGCTCTAGGATCATAATGGATAGCCTGCAAAAATTTCTTTCTAGGATCCTGCATCCACACGTTAGTCCAAACATTCTTTCTATGCATAGGTATAACATATCTTTCACTATTCTTAGCATATGTATTCATATCAAACGTTCTTTCATCTAACAATTCCCTAGTTTTCAAGCTAGGACAAAATCTATCAAGCATACCTAAATTCATGCTTCAGAAACAAAAATTTCCACTTATTTAGCACCAAGCTTCCAGATCTAAAACCTTTCACTATTCTTACTTTTATCAGAGCACAGAGCTTACAGATCTTACCTCTTTTCTTCAAATCTGGCTTCTTTTCTTCAGCACAAAGCTTTGTAGGTTGAGTAGAGTACTGTGCATCAGAGCGACAGATATACGCACATAGTTTTCACAAATTCAGGATGAATCTTTGCACAAAGCTTCTTCTTCCTTAGTTCCCAGCAATCAAAGTTTCAGGTCCCAGCAACAGAACCATTTGTTGGCACAGGGGAATACCTAGTGTTCAACGCTACAACAACGCACCAACAAAACCCTAACTACCGACCCTTTCAGCAACACCTGTGAAGTAGATGAAGTCTCACCCGAGGTAGAGGCATGAGTGATTGCAGGACTCGGGTGTCTACAACCTTAGCTGGGATACAACTCTATGATTACACACTTAAGAAAGCACTTAGCATCAATAGTTCACCTAGAATTAACTCTTATCTCACTCTGCAGATAACACAAAGCATTGCAGTATATACTTAGATCTAAGATGATTAAGCACTTAGCAGCATACAATAGACCAGATCTGGTAGACCAAGCACTTAGAAACTTCATACACATCAAATCTATCATCTATACACATCTAATAAGCACAAAGAATAAGTAAATATATCTAAACATGTCATAGCACTTAGCAAAAGAGGGAAAACACATGTAAACAACACAAATCATGACACACAGATTTATGTGGTTCACCCCCACCCTGGGGCTACGTCCACCAACTCTTTTTCTCTATTATTGTTGGCCAATCAGTTACAAGCACAGAGCCTCAAAACCTACTCTATGCAGGACAAGAAATCTGCACAGCTTGTTGGATCCTCCTATCCTAAGTAGCTCTAAGCATAAGACCTTCTTACAATTCGTGCACTCAACACTTACAATACTTGCACTCATCTCTACAAATGTATCACACAGATCAGCTCTTAGCACTAAGCCACTTCTCCATTGTCCTAAAAAAGGTCCCTTCTTACATAGCCTAGACTTCTACTTATACATTACAAAAAGGGGCCTAAACATGGGTAAACCCATGGGCCGACATCTCGGTCCCGTTACATTATCCCCAAAAACCCAAAAAGGACCCAAAAAGGGGGTCTAGCTTCCTTGATCTCCGCTTCACCTTGCGCTCCATCTTTGACATGCTGTCAAAGTCCCAAAAATGGTCAAGTATGACCAAGTGTTCCTCAAAACTTGGTCTAGGGCAAACAGATTGGCAATTTATCATCCTAATATTTTGAGTAATCATTCTAATATAATATCTCTATCTCTATTATAGAGAATGTTCACCATGCTTCTGTTGTGCACTGGAAGTTATCTTCTTCCATTTTCATACAAGGGTCTCTTTCTAGTATGCCTCAAAGTCTTGAGGTTTTTCTTCATACGCTCTTTATTCAATTTCTCTGGAGAACATTCTTTGCATTCATCTGATGTCGAAATCCAACCCATAGATGATATAATGACTCATGTAAAGATATGTCTAGTGTACTGGAACAGGTAATCATCATAGTATTCTCCCTCCTTTTGGGAGAACCTCTAGTTCTGGATCTCGCAATGCTTTCATTCATAATTCTTCCATACACTGTTCTTCATCATGACTTTCAGTTCCTCAGCTTGATTGATTTTATTGAGGTCATATTAGGATGGCAATCTTGTGATTCTTGATACAATGACTGGTTGTTCTGGCTTCTCTTTCTTTCTTTGAATCTTTATGTTCTTCCTCGTGTTTAGCTCTTGGATCCATGGAGTAGATTCCATGCCCTAAAGATTCCATTTCTTTCTTTCATCATAGGATCACGAATGTGGATGGACAACTAGGGATACTTTAAAGCTTCTCTTTGAATATGACTTCTTCTGAGGATACATATTGTCTTTCATGGCTGCTATCATGGATATATACTTCATCATCTTCAATGGATCATAGGATTATCTCCCTCCTAATCCTTGCTTCATGTATGAGTGCATATAATCGGCTCCCTCCATCTAACAAAGTCCATGCTTCCATCTGCATCCTTATTGTCTTCTGCAAAGTCCACGCTTTCGTCTTATTGTCTTCTAAAAAATGTCATAAGTCTTTCTCCAATTTCCTCTTGATTGTTGACTTCTTTCTTTGCTTCTTCTAAGTCTCTTCATGATTGATTCGGCTTATCTTGTAATAGCTTCCACATGATTTGTATTTCATCCTTTCATATGTATTATCTAATGATGTCCATCCTTATCTTTTTGTTCTTCCATAGTTATAGTTCTTCTTGGAACACATTATCTTCCAAAAAGATATATATACAAGATATGTATAGAGACTATACAAACAAGATATGTACAGGAAATAAGAAGAGTATTGTTACCTTTAGAAGAATAAGTCTCTTCCATCTTGTTTAGTCTTCTTTGTAGGTTCCTTTTCTTCAGCAACTGATGCTTCATGTTTCTCTTTCCTTTTCTTTAGCTCAGGACAATGATTCTTGACGTGACCATACTTTCCACAGTTGAAGCATTGTATTTCTGAAATGTTTTTCTCTTGATTTGGCTTCCTCCTTGAACCAAACTTTCTTTTATTCTTGAAATTCTTGAATCTTTTTGTGAAGGCTTGATCATTGTACTTCTTTTAGGGTTTCTCTTTTGCATTGATCCTTGATTCTTCTTGAGCACAGCAAGTCCAAATCTCTTCAAATGTCGAATACTCCTTCCTTGTGTTCAGGCTTGCGGCAAATTAATCCCACATCTTGGGAAGACCATTGAGTACTATGTTTACCAATTCCTTCTCTGAAACGATCTCTTCAATAGCTTGTAGTTGATATCTTAACTGAGAGATTCTCACAAAAATGATGTTATGTTGTCGTCATCATTCATCTTCATGTCACAGAGCTCATTCTTAAAACTCATTACTTGTCCAATGTTTCTGACTGAGAAGAGGTTTGTTAGGGCATCATACATCTTCTTCAATGAGTCATGATGGGATATGTAGAGTATCAAGTGGTATTTTATAGAGTCCACTATGATACTCATAGCATTGATGTCACTGTCTTTGAACTTCTCCATAACTGCAGCGTTCTGTGGTTCCTTCTCTTTTCCTTCTTCAAACTCTGGTTCCACGATCTTTCCTTTCATGATATCCAGTACTTTATTCTTGGCAAGGATGAGGTCAATCCTTGTCTTCCACACTCTGAAGTTAGAGGCTCCATCTAACTTGTTCTCTGACTTCATAGAATAAGTCATGGCTTCTTTGACTTTATCAAATCCTAGATTTGACCAAAAACTCAAACTTCACGTCTTGACATGCTGAGAGTACCATGAGATGTGCTAGGCTAGGGTGTAATGATATATCCAAAAATTAGGTCAATCTCTTCACTTAATTTTCCTCAACGAGAGGATTAGGGTTTCTGCAATTGCACCTGCTAGTAACCCTAGCGGCAGTGCTATGGTGACCCCTCCTGCTAGAAAACCTAGTGGCATTTCTTCAACGAGCTTAGTATCCTTACGGCTATGTTTCCTTCCAGCGGTTAGACTGAATGAAGGAGGTGTGGGCCAATAACCTATTACAATATAATGGATGTGCTCATTTTACCATTGAAAATATCTCTATTGTCACCCAACCATAGGCCGAAGCCACCCTTCGAGCACCTTAACCTTGACAAAGAATCACTCTGGAAGCAAACCCTAGGCTAGATAGCCAAACAAAGGGTAGCACACCTTTCCCCAAAGATAGCGCATCAACAAGAGTTGATCAGATAGTCCAAACCCTAGCCAAGAGATAGTCCAAGACAAAACGTAACTGCTAGCTGCAGCAGCTACAATGGCAACTCTCCTCAAACCTGTGCACAAGACTGGGCACTGCAGTGCACTCCAGTTGATGCTCTGCAATTCTGAGATTGTGACAAATGAGAGAATGGTGCTCTGTATTTATAGTATTCCTGGCTAACTGCATAAGCCGACTTCTTATTCTGGGTATCTGTCTGTTTAGTATATTATTATTTCTTCTGGCTGACTTCTTCTCTTGGAGGCTAATAACCTAATACAAATTATCTTCTTGAGCCGACAAGTCTTCTAGGGTTATTTAGCCAACTCATTAGGGTTTCTCTTGCTTCCCGGATTATTCTATTCTCGTCCTGTTTACACGTGGAGGTAAATACCTCCCACAGCTACCATAATATCAACATGTGGAAGCATCGTGTTGTGTATGAGTTTAGACCCTGCAGTGTTATTATTACTTTGGGTAGACAATTGTATAGGATCCCAGAGGTAGCGTTGCCTACTGTTATTTCTTTAATATTTGCTAAGCAATGCGGTAAGATCATTTCATAGACCGGGAAGTTTGTCTTCTTTGTGATTCGTGCTCACAATAAGAAGAAGGTCGTCACCACATCTGTGGCCTCTACACAACGCCTCTCTTTGCAGTAGTAGCAAGTGGACGGGATCATGGAATAATACAGATACATATTCTCATCACCTACAGGGGTACCGACACAGTTCCAAGTCAAGCATCCAATTGATCTGACCCCCGACGCACCTCTACCTAATGGACCAGTCTATCGGTGCTTGTTGATGGAGAATGATGAAATCATGCATCAGATCCGAGAGCTTCTTCAAAAGGGGAACATCAGACCCAACTCCTCCCCTTGCGGAAGCCCGATTGTACTAGTGCAGAAGAAGGACAGGACTTGGCGACTCTGCATTGATTACAGAGCATTAAAAAAATCGCAGTCAGGAACCTCTAACCCATTCCCAAGATTGATGACCTTCTTGACCAACTCAAGGGGGGAAATTTATTCAGCAAGATTGACCTAAAGTCTGGGTACCACTAGGCTCCCATCTAACCAACTGATGTATGGAAGACAACCATCAAGTCTAAAGAAGTTCTTTACGAATGGTTAGTCATGCCCTTTGGCTTAACAAATGCACCAGCCACTTTCATGAGGTTGATGAATGATGTGTTGAGACCCTTCACCAACTCCTTTGTGGTAGTATATTTGGATGACATCCTCATCTTCAACAAAACATGGGAGGAGTACATGCGGCATATTCAACAGGTTTTGAGCACTTTGTGGCAACACAAGCTTTATGCCAACTTGGAAAAATGCTCTTTTGGAATGAACAGAGTCCAATACTTGGGCTACATTGTTGATGAGCATGGGGTACATGTTGATATAGCTAATATCCAAGTCATCTATGACTGTCCATCCTCGACCACACTAACCGAGCTTCAGATATTTTTTGGACTAGCCAACTTCTACCGATGGTTCGTGTTGGGATTCTCCCATATTGCATGGGCCCTCAACTAGGTGACCAAGGGCAATGCTAGGGACAAGTTCATGTGGGGGAAGGAGCAGCAATGAGCATTCGATGATATGAATCATTGCTTGTGCTCAGCTCCAGTACTCTCCTTGCCCAATCTGCAGCAACCATTCGAGATTGAGACTGATGCATCTAAATATGTTGTGGGTGCAGTTCTCACTTAGCACGGGCATCCGATGGCATACCATAGTGAGACACTCTTCGATATTTTTCGGAAACACCCCACCTATGACAAGGAAATGTATTCCATTGTACAAGCATGTCATCAATGGAAACATTACATTCTATGGAAAGAGACGATCATACACACTAATCACAAGCCTATGCAGTTCATACAGACACAAGGGGAATTGCATAATGATCGCCATGATAAGTGGTCCACCTACCTGCAACAGTTCCATCTCAACAAAAAGTATAAGACAAGTATCTCCAATCGTGTCACTGACTACATCCGTCAGCCTCTTGTGGCTGCACTCACCACTGTGCTCCATTCCTGTGGACATGAAGCAGCTGAGTGGCCCCAACTTTATCAGCAAGATACAGACTTTGCCACCACCTATCAGCTATTGGGTACAGGTGCAACTGTCACTGATTTTCACATTCAAGAAAAAATCTTATGCCACCTGGGCCATCTATGTGTTCCTACAAGCGAGCGTGCAAAGCTGGTTTGGGAATCCCACTACAGTAAGGTGGCAGGACATTTTGGTGTGGAGAAAATTGTGGTCGTTCTTCAGAAACATTTTTATTGGCCAAAACTCTGACAGGATGTAAGAAAGTATATCAGATCTTGCAATGCATGTTCCATTGCCAAGCCAGCCATCAAGAAGCAAGTCTTATACACCTCTCTTCCTATTCTCGAGAAGCCTTGGGAATCCATCTCAAAGGATTACATGTCCGGCTTGTCATCCACCAAGCAAGGAAATGACTGTGTGTTTGTGGTCGTTGATCGGTTTTCGAAGATGGCCATCCTCACAGTCTATAAGAACAATGTCACAGTGGTAGATACTGCTAAGCTCTTCTTCGAATGAGTGTGGGCCAACTTTGGGATACCACAAACTATCATCTTCGACTGAGACAACAAGCTCCTCGACACCTTTTGGTCAAGTATCTAGTCTCCGTTGGACACCAAGCTCACAAAATCCACTACTTTCCACCCCAAACCGATGGCCAAACAGAGGTCATCAATCGGATGATTGTGCACATTTTGAGCATGTACAATTCTAAGCATCCATGTACATGGGATGAGAGTCTCCCATATGTCCAACACAGTTACAACAATGCTCTCCATAGTTCCATAAGCCATAGCCCATTTCAGGTGGGTCTGGGATTCCAACCCTTGGGACCCATTGATGTTTCACTTCCTCTTGCCACCGCACAAAGAGACTCTTCCCTTGATCAGTTTGCGATCAAAAAAGCCACCAGATTCATTGAGAGGATTTAGGACATCCACCAATAGGTCGAGGAGATTTTTCAGAAATCCAATACTAAGTACAAGTAGTGCCATGATCAACTCATGGTACCACACCAGTTTCAAGTTGGTGACAATGTCTGGTTGCATTTACAAAGGAGCATCTCACCGGGCCCCATCGAAAACTTCACCCACTTTGTTATGGGCCTTACACTATACCAAGGTTGTGGGTAGCAATGCTTTTGATCTTAACACTCCACCCTTCCTTGGTCTGCATCCAGTATTCAATGTGGACCTCCTTAGGCCATCTTTTCCCCCGTTATTGGACACTTCTGAGATCACAGAACAACTGACACCAACAGAGCTCAACCCTAACTGCATGGAAAAAGAATCCACTGATTAGATAGTGGACACACGGGTCAAGGGAACTCGCCAGCAGTAGATCTAGATTTATTGTGTTGTCAAGGAAGGGAAACTCCTACACCAAGGCAAGTGGCTCACTTGAATCCAAATACAACAAAAGTTTCCTCACCTAATGGGGGAACTCAACACAATGGAGACCATTGTGTTGAAACTTCGCCCACTTTGTTATGGGCCTTACACTATACCAAGGTTGTGGGTAGAATTGCTTTTGATCTCAACACTCGACCCTTCCTTGGTATGCATCCAATATTCAATGTGGACCTCCTTTGGCCATATTTTCCCCCATTATTGGACACTTCTAAGATCACAGAACAACTAACACCAACACATCTCAACCTTGACTGCATGGAACAAGAATCCACTAATCAGATAGTGGACACACGGGTCAAGGGAACTCGCCAATAGTAGATCCATCTTTATTGGGTTGTCAAGGAAGGGAAACTCCTACACCAAGGCAAGTGGCTCACCCGAGGCCAAATACAACAAAAGTTTCCCCACTTGATAGGATAACTCAACACAATGGAGACCATTCCTTCCTAAGGGGGGAGGATTGATCCAAGTGGATATTGGCGGCCACACACCTATTCCAACTAGCTCCTCATGTTAGTTTTTTTTTTCAGCATGTTCTTTTGTACTGCTTTGTAATTATGGGTTCTACACTTCTGGGGTTGTCTGAAGCCCCACACATCCTCCAGGTGGATACGGGTGGCCTCTCGCCTAATCCAACTGGCTTATTTTGTAATTTTTCATGCCATCACATCTTGTTGTACTTCCAGGGTCGTTTTAGGGCCCTAGATGTTGTTTTTTTTTCTTACCATAGTCAAACTGTACGTAGAGTTAGAGTTTGATGGATGAATGTGTATCTCTCTGAAATACCTTTCCAATGGGCTATCATGTGCCTAAAACAGAGAACGTATGCAAAAGTTACGACCCTTCAAAGTTGAGGTACCAAATTACACCAACTTACCCATACGACCCACATGACTTTTGGAATTTCACCTTCTAGCGTTAGGTTTTTTGATGTCTAGGGTTTTGGCATTCATGAGTAATATCAGAAAGGCCTCTTAAGCCTCATTGGAATGCATTCTTCTCAAACGGATGTGCGTAGCAGCCACATCGCTTCTCAGAGATAGCTACCACCATTCGAGCAAGTGTTTTAGTTCTGCAGTTTTACAGTTTCAGCCTATTTCATGATCTAATAGAAGATATTGTTCACTAGATATTTGTGTTATTCTTCATATATCTGTGTTTATTGTATTCAGTCTGTTAATCAGTTTGTTCCGCTCCTAAATTCGGATCATCTTTCCCACTACATTACACAGGAGAGTCATCTGGAGTTCATCATCTTAACTCTTTGCTCAAGGAGGATAATACATCGTCTTCATCTATGTCTCATAACGATGCAATCAGATCATGGGAATTCACACATTCACCTTGTGCTCAACCACTAGCATGTGCAACTCAGCAGATCTCCTTTCTCACTCCATTACATAGGAGAATCATATGGATTTCTTATCAACTCTCTATAAGGAGGAGGCCATCACTACGTTCCGGTTTTGTCTCAGATAGGAACCACACACCCATCTCAGGGGCTCTCTCTCAGGTGGACTCAATCAGTCTATGTCCTTGAGGATGTCTCATGCAAATCTAATCATCAACACTCCCTCTCAACTAGGGAGGCATTCTCTATCCAGCCAAGTCTTGCACAGAAGTATTCGAACTTTGTCTTGGTTGTAGTCATCAACACTCCCTCTCAACTAGAGAGGTATTCCTCACCAAGCCAATTTGGTGAAGATGTCTGCAATCTGCTCATGTGTAGGAAGATATAGCACGTGTACTTCTTTCCTCTGTATCATGCCTATGAAAATGATATTTTATCTCAATGTGTTTTGATCTATCATGAAACACAAGTTTCTCAAAGAGCTTCACACAACTCTGGTTATAATCATAGAATCTATCTCATGATCAAGTAAATCTTTCAGAAGTTTATGAAGTCGCACACTCAATGATATATACTCTGCTTATGTGGTACTCAAGGCCGCAGAACTTTGTTTCCTATTGCACTAGGAAACCATGGCAACCTTCACGAGAAAACAACAACCAGATGTGCTCTTCTGGTCCATTGTACTCTCTGCTCAATCTATATCGGCATATCCCTGCAAACTCAAGTTCACACTGGAGGCATATCTCAGGCCATATCCAAATGTGCCTCATATATATCTTAATACATGCTTTACTGCTATCTAGTGAGTCTGTCTCGACTGACTCATCGATTGACTAAGGACATTCACTGCATATCATGAATCAAGTATGGAGTTAACCATATACATTAGTGATCCAATTAGTTGTGGATCAATCTCATATGAATCATCATCATTCATTTTCTTCGAATCAATCACCATGGATTTGCATTATGTCATATTGAACTTCTTTAATATTCCCATTGTATATTTTCCTTTACTCGGAAAAATCTCATCAGTCCTCTGTCATAATCTTGTCCCAAGATGTAGTGCATCATACTCAGATCCTTCATCTCGAAATCATAATTCAAACCTTACTTGTATCCAACAACAAGGATTTTTGAATAAGTCACCAAAATCAGGCTCTCGTCACCAACACTATAATAATATAGGTTTTGGATCAGAAACACTCTTGTTGAAACTCGAACTCATCAAGAATTCATCCATATGATATGGTTTCCAACTCATGGATGGTAGTACGGATGGAAGTGTATCGGGCTTATTGGATCAAGTGTCTCATCATAGACAATTGCCTTTGTTTGTGAGAATCCTTTGGCTTTAGATCTCGATTTGTATTTCTCGATACTTCCATCAGCTGCATGTTTGATCTTGTAAATCCACTTGGAAGTCACCATAGAGTTCCCTTATAGTCTCTAAACAATATCTTATACATCATTATTTTAATATATACTGGTATTCTTCTGTTATGGCATCTTGCCATGTTGAAATATTGTGTAACTGCAAAGAATATTTTTATCCCCTTTTATGGATAAAGTAAAAGATAAAAAATATATATTAGATTGACAAGTCGGCCCTATTTTGCCTAGACAAGTCAAAAGTAAATTAGAAAGATAAAGTGGACAGGTCAGCCCTGACCTAATTAATGGGGGGGGCACAACTTGTATTTATAAGAGGCCTAGCACCTCATTTGTACACACACTCATCAAGCTCTCTCTATCAAGTGTGCAAGTCTGAGAGTGACACAACTACAAGAAGAAGTGATGCAGCGATAAGCAAGAGTATATCAGTAAAGGTGAAGGTTATCTTGATGAAGGACTATCTTGGTCTAAGTGGTACGTTACTCTGTTATGGTTAGGGTTTCTGGTGGATCTTCTTTTTGGTGAGATTTCTCTTGTGAGAGACACTGTACTTGGTTATTGAATCTATATTAAAGAAGTTTTGTTGGGTTTTCTTCCCCTTGAGGGTTTCCTAGGATAAATGCTTGTGTACTCTATGATTGTGTTTATTCCAGTAAGATCCTTATTATGATGTTGTTATAATGAAGATTAATAATAACAGATTAAGCAAGAAACTTTAACATGGTATGAGAGCTAAGCTGAAGAGAGTATCTTTCACAGAAAAAGAAAAACTTCACTATTGTCATACAAGAAAATTAGGGCTTTTTATTAAAGAGGAATTTCATCCCAAAGATCATCTAGAAAAGTGTGCCCTAGCCTAAGAAACTCATTGGCACCTTCAGAGCACCTTTTCAATGGATAGAACTCCTGGAAAGTGAAACCCTAGTTTTCACCAGTACCAGAAGTACTAGAAAACCAAAAGTACCAGGAAACCAAAAGTACCAGAAAACCAAAAGTACAAGTCCAAAAATCCGTTGGTCCAGTTTCAAGCGTCAGAAATTGGAATTTTCAGAAATTGACTATACCAGCATACTCGCCTTAGTCCAGCACATCTTTTTGTGAGTTCAATTTTTAGATCCAACAAATTTGATTTTTTTATTATTTCTATAGCCTGGAGGGCTAGGGTTTATACTGTAAGAAAGAATGGCTATCGGTATGAGGGTAGAAGACATGCTGGAAGGATCTGGAAACTGTTAAATTAATGTAATTGCAAAGAGTATTCTTATTATTATTGTTATTTTATTCATAGGATTAATCTCCATTATGGATTAATCATGTCGGTAATTGTATTAGGACCAAATCCCCTTTTGCGGATTGGTCATTGGACAATTGTAATAGGTAGAATAAGAAGTCGGCCCCAGCAGTTATTATTGAGACCCTGTTATAGGATAAATCGGTAGGTACGGACACTAACAGATCTCCCTAGATCCACCCAGATCTAGAAAAAAGCAAGACAAGACATGACTCTTTCCCTAAGTTTTGACCATTGATTCAAATAGGAGGCAAGAACAAATAACATACCTTATGATCACTTCCTATGGTATTTGTTGCTCCATCTTTTCTCCAATTCTCTCGTGAAGTCAAGACCAAGACAACACAAACCAATCAAGGTGAAGGCAACTCAATATATTCAATAGCCAACCTATGTGTATGATCAAGAAATTACACAATAAAGTGGAAATAGCTTTATGGGAAAGGGACATGCCACTGTATCATATTAATGTAAAGTAAAGATTACAACCTGAGCCTTGATGTCGCAAACTTCCTTTCAATGGCCCTTGGCTATGACACACACACTTGCTCAATCCTTGCATGAAGAATATTAGCTCCTTTTGATAGACTTGCTGGAGTCTCCAAGCTGCTGTTCAAGCTCAATCCTTCACACAATTCTTTCACCAATTCTCCAATGAATCTTGCTTAACCTTTTCCATGAGAATTCCCTCAATATATAGGATAGAATAAATTAGTTACTTGGATAAGAATGATCCCAAAATATTAGGGAATCCAGTACTAGGATAACCATTCGAATGCCAACCCATCCTTCTAGAAGATTCCCTTCTAGAAGCATCGAGAATTCACCTTTTTCGATGCTTTAGGAAGAGTTCGCACCCTAGCAGTTCAACACAGTGCGAACTTCTCGCACCTTGGATTAAGGCATCCTACGAGAATCAGACATTCTCGCAGGCA
>SNQJ01S0301711.1:0-10315 GCA_010110895.2 Picea sitchensis | reverse complement strand
TTGGGTTTCCACGTAAAACACTGGTGTACTGTGTATGTGTGTGATTGTTTATTTCTTACTTCTCATTATTGGATAATAATTCTACATTGATATAACATTTGAAGAAAAAAGATTATAATTATGTTATTACTGATTCACCCCTCCTCTCAGTAATCCAACAAGCCTCACACATATCTTTCCAACTGGGCATCTTCTCTAAAGCCTCATGAGAAGAAAAAGAAGAATCCATAGAATAATATTGAGAGTAGTGTAGTCCTGAAGTGGCATGTTCACAATACCCAAATTGGGTGTTGATGGAATGTTTGGGGTCTAACTCAAATCCTACAATTGATGTTGTTTCAACAACTCATTTGCCTTTTTATTAGCCTTGGATTAGCTTCAGCTTGATCAAACAATCTCTTGGCATGTATCTTGTTGTCCATGAGTTATGGAAGGAATCGAAGAACGAGGAAGAAAAGGTAAAAGCGAGCTTCGGGGGAGACACAGTGGCTGTCACTGGGTCGAAGTGAGAAAAAGAATAGAGAAGATGGAGTGAAGTGCGGAAAAGCATGTTGTTGGATGAGGAGATTGAGGATGATAGATCAACAAGAAGGATGGACCAAGGATGACTCAGGAAGTGTAAAAAGCCAGCATTAGATGCCTTGGAGCACTGGGAGATGGAGAAGGAAAGATAGGTTGGCTAAGCCCGGAAAGAATGAGTCAAGTTGATTTAGGGTTGTAGACACCTAGGGTTTTTGTAATTAGGGTTTTGACTCATGGGTTTTGACCTAAGGCTATCGGTGAGGGATTGTAATGTATAAATAGAGGTCAAGATGACCTAGGTCGGGTAGGTACTATGGTTGAGCCTTATAGTTGATTATTGTTCATCAGGAGAATATTGTATTGAGGGTGAGAGAAGTGATGAGAGAGAGAGCCTTCTGGTATTGTAGGATCTTCAACTGGGTGTGAATATCAAGTCCTACAGTTGGGTGTGCAGAAGGAGAGAGGAAGAAGAAAGGATCTGTTGGCCAAGAGCACAGATCAAGACTGTAACCTTTAACTTAATATATCATAAGCATAGTTGTGTGGACGTATCCCTAGAGAGAGGGTGAACCATGTACCTCTATTATTGTGTGTGTGATTGATGCTTTGAGCTCTGATGTTGTTATATTTTTATTTGCATTACTGTATTAGATCAGATCTATAACTGTGAGGGATAGATCTATCTATTTCAATGGTAGATGCATGCTATGTTGTTGTTGTAATAAGAACCACTTGATATTCCCTTGGTTGTAGACATCTTTGTCCTACAACCCCCTCATAGCTTCTTTGGGTGAGACTGCATCTGCTTCGTAGCTGCTGCTGAAAGGGCCAGTAGTTGGGGCTTGTTGGTGCACTCTTGGAGCTGAACCCTGGGTCTGCCCTATGCCAACAAATGGTTCTGTTGCTAGGACCGAGATCTTTTTAAGGGAATGTCAAGGTGGTTCCCATCGAAGACGAAGATTCAGAAGTGGGTAGAGGATTAAGAGAAGGACTTTGTTGAATCCCAGAACAAGAACCCTAAGATAAGCATTGAAGATTGGCTACAAAGATACATCTTCACTGACATTCATGAGATATTCTTTGGAGGAATCCATCAGGAGTTACATAAGTGGTTGGCTAGGTTAGTTGACACACAGTTTGAAATCAGATCTAGAAGCCTTGTGGTTTGGACACTATCATTGATCCAGAAGGTCAAGAGAGTCGACAACGTTGTATCCAGAGAAGTAGATCATTGGTTTGATAGTACCATCAGAGGATATATCACTGATTTTGTTGTTGACAGAACATAATAGTATAGTCAAGCCGAGAGATTCTTTTTCAAGGGACCCAGAGGAAACATTTTGCACTTCCTGAAGCTAAGAATCAAGATGATCTTGCATGAAAACCACATCTTGAAGATACAGTAGATTGATCGGACCTGAAAAGGCTAATGTTCAAGATCTCAGACAGCAACAACGACATAGAAGTAGGACATATGTGTAGTGGGAAAGTATTCTGAGGAGATCACCTTGAGAATTTGTTTAAGAAAAACTACGGAGAAGAAGATTTCTATAGTGGAGAAGAGGTAGATCTAACCGACGAAGAGAATCCAGAGCCCAATAGAACAGAAGAAGGGGAAGCTGAAGAATTATGCCAAAGTGAGACAGAAACCTCAGAAACTGTGCGAACTACTGAAGTAAGTAACGTTAATCCTCCTGTTGTCTCAACAATACCTAGAAGTTAGAATAGTCAGACCCACCAGAGTCCTCAGAGTACTATTACCAGTAGCCCATCATATACTCAGATAAGAACCCTAGTTAGCTTTATGGTAGATGAAATGAGACTCCCTATATTTAGAGGAGATGGATCTAAATACCTAGATCAACATTGGTTTCTGTGTGAGGCCATATGGAATATTAAAATTATCACTAATGAATCCATCAAGAGAACCTAGTTCAGCACTATGCTAAGGGACCGTGCACTGATCTGGTACATGAAACTTGTCCAAGGACTAGCACAGCCTAAGCCCCTGAATGAGATCAAGAATGTGCTGATTGCAGATTTTAAGAAACCTAAGTCAGAGTCACAATGTATTACAGAACTAAAAGAGACTAAAAAAAAGGTATCAGAACCTGTTTGGGAGTTCGACCAAATATTCAAGACCCTGACAGGACAATTAACTTTCCAGATCCCTGACAAACAGAACAAAGAGTGGTTCATCACTACGTTGTTACCACACATAAGAATCCCTTTGATGCAGCATAATATTACATATCAAACAGAAGCCTTGGATATTTCCATGAAGCTCGAATCAACACCGATGGGAGATTCTAGCTCAGGCATTAGCCAGATCATGAGCCAATTAACTAGTTTGTCTTTACAGGTCGAGGATATGAAGAAAGATAAGGGAAAAGACAAAAGGGAAGATATATGGTGTGTAAGATGTATATCTGAAGGCCATGATAAGGAACACTGCCCTTTATTTCATGATTACTTGGCATCAGGAGCACCGAGACCCTTAAATCAAGTTAACCTACCATGATGCGAGGTATGCAGAAATAGGCATCACCCAGGTGAGTGATACTACATGCAGAAGTATGTCCAGACACCCACAAACTTGTATTGTACATTTTGTAAATTAGTGGGGCATGATGATTGGGATTGTAGAGCTTATGATATCATGCATGAAAGTTCAAGAGACATATACAAGATTCAAGGCAAAGTACAACAAGAGGGAAACACTCCATAGTACAACTCTCCGGGGAGAGGAAATTTCACTCCTCGCAACGGCTACAAAGGAGGAGGAGGAGGAGGAGGTATGGGCCGAGGCCAAGGAAAAAAAGTATGTTACAACTGCGCGTAGCCAGGCCATTTAGCAAGGGATTGTCAGAATCCCTGCACAACCTGTAGTTACTGTAATTCCTTCAAGCATGTCATAGAAGAATGCCTTGTGTTGTTGGCTAAAATTCAGGGAAAACAAGGACCCCAGGAGAACCCACAAGTACAATTGATATATGTTGAACCTCGTGGAGCAGATCCTGGAGTCGTTGTTATTACTTGAGGAGGCACTGCTACAGGGGAAGACAGACTAGCCCAAGGAAGGACTAAGAACGACCATAGAGTCAGGAAAGCTACAAAGAAGACCACAATGTTCGATGCTAAGAAATAAAGACAGATATTCGAGGAGGCAAGAAAAGAGTTCAAAGGAAATCAAGGATATTTATCAAAGAGACAACCAGAAATCAAAGAATATGTAATGCCTCATGCGTTTGATCCATCTACATCACCAACATAAGGGAAAGAGGTAAGCAAACTCATGGAATTCTTTCACACTTGTGTTAAGTTGATTCAAGATAAAGGCGTTGTCCAAGAATTACAAGATCTCATCAAGCAGTATGAACTAGGAAAAATAGGCCCCTTACTGAATAGTGCAGTGCACCAAATTGGAAGAAGGAGAAGGACAAATAAAGAACTACACTTGAATGCTCAGATAGGAGAGTATGAGATAGACTATGTGGTCCTCGACTTAGGGTCATAAGTCAATGTCATGATGAAGAAAACTTGGGCATTGATGGGAAAACCCAAGATTATATATTCCCCTATCAGGCTTCGCATGGCTAATCAGCAAGATGTCAGCCCATTTGGACGATTAGAGAATGTCCCAGTGGACATCGATGGGGTAAGAACCTTTGCAGATTTTGAGGTAATTGAAATTGTTGATGATAGTTTCCCTTACCTTGTGTTGTTAGGAATTGATTGGGCCTTCGACAATTCCACTGTTGTTGATTTAAGGAAAATATGCATGACATTTGAGAAAGCCATCCTTAGGTTCGTTACACCTTTAGACCCATATGAAGGTCCAAGATACACAGAACCTATTAGAGAAGAAGACCATGCATTTGAATTGGAAAACATCTACAAATTAACAGCCAGACAACATGATTATATCAACCCTACAGCTGACAGAAATCTGAGCTGGCGAAGTGACAGGGCATGTTCATCTGATTTAGAAGAAGTGCTGGAAAACTTGCAGAACCAGATGTACGAAGTATCTACAAGAAGATGTGCTAGGATAACCAGATAAGTTCGCTGGATTGGCACAATAGTGAGTAATCTACCCACATTTGATGGGCTGAACCCCTTAGAAAACTTCTTGTCAGAATTTGAGACAAGTGTACCATCACAACAAAGGCTATTGGAAATGGATGAGGCCATGAAATCCACACCAACGATATGGTGGGGGACACATAAAATAAATATTACAGACTGGACACAATGCCGAATTCTAATGACAGTGCGGTTCTCAACACAAGAAGGAAGCTGTGAAGCATGGTACACAGGTAGAAGCTGCCCAAAGGACCATGTACGAAGCTGTGAAGAGGCATGGAGTGACATTACTAGAGAACAATGGGTACACAGATTCATCAATACGCTATATACTACCCCGATTAACTGGTACCTTCAAGTAGAGTTGTGCCTCGTCACTTTAGAATGGGAAGGTATGACCCAAAATTTTATAACCACCTTTTTTTTTTACAGTGAATTTCCTTTTGTAGATCAAGCACTATAGATGGTGAGACATAAAGTATTTGAGGACGCATCTAGCCTCCTTTTCGAGCAAGATGAGGATGAATGGACTGCATCCCTCTAGAAACTGCAGACCTGCTACAACATTAATGCTGATGAAGACGATGACCCAAGGAAGGTGAATATCACAGAAACAGAAGGTCAGAGAGATGTGGAAGGACTAGGAATTGAACTGCCATTCATTGGAAAACCGATAAAAATAAAGAAATTCAATATCGAGACAGAGGAAACAACAAAGCTTGCCAATGTCGAAGATTACTGGGACGTTGCTACCATTGACAAAATCACATAATCATTGCATGAGTATCAGGACTTGTTCCTGACCAAGTTCACTGATATGAAGGGAATCAAAGGACCTATGGTAGAAATTAGAATACCTTTGAAACCAGATGAGAAGCCAGTCAAGAAAAGACCCTATAGAGTGAGCCTGAAATATAAGGAAAAAGTGAATATTGAGCTTGACAGAATGTTGGAAGTAGGGATTATTGAACCTGTCGAAGAGTTAGAGTGCATTATCCCCATGGTAGTACAAGATAAGAAGACAGGTGAGATCAGGATTTGCGTATATCTCAGGAAGCTGAATGATGCTTGTCTACATGATACTTTCCCTACAACTTTCATGGACGAAGTGCTGGATAACGTGGGAGGCCAAGAAGTATATTCTTTTACAGATGGGTTTTCAGGATACCATCATATATGCATCGCCAAGGAGGACCATCATAAGACTATGTTTTCCACAAAGTGGGGATCCTGCCAATACACAGTAATTCCATTTGTACTGAAGAATTCCCTAGCCATATTTTCCAGGGTGGTAGTTGAAGCATTCAAAGAATTTTTACATAAATTTTTAGAAGCATACTTTGATGACTGGACTGTTTTTAGTTTGTTGAAAAATCATATTGAATGTCTAAGGCTAATGATGGATAAATGTAGGCAGTGTCAAATTGCTTTGAATTTGAAGAAGTGCATCTTCTTTTCACTATTTGGAGTATTATTAAGTCATATTGTATGCAAGAAAGGATTGTTAGTGGATCCATCCAAAATCGCAATTATAGTTGATTTACCACCACCTACATCAATCAAACAACTACGCACTGTGCTGGGACATACTGGCTATTACAGGAAATTTATCAAAGGATATGCTCAGATTACTGTGCCAATGGAGAGGTTATTAAAGAAAGACATTCATTTTGGTTGGATAGATGAATGCCAACAAAGCTTTGACACACTAAAACAAAAGATGGTCACTGTGCCTATTCTACTCTTTCCCAATTGGAGCAAGGAATTTCATGTTCATGTTGATGCATCTTCTATTGCATTAGGAGTAGTAATGGAACAACCTGGAGAAGGGGACATTGATCATCCATAAGAATTTTCCAGCAGGAAGCTCTCCATAGCTGAAATCAATTACACTACTACAGAGAGAGAGAGACAAGCCATGGTGTATGCATTGCATAAATTCTGCCACTACTTGTTGGGAGGACACTTTAAAATGTTTACTGATCACTCTGCACTGAAATACCTAGTCAACAAGCCAGTGTTGGGGGGAAGAATCTACAGATGGCTTCTGTTGTTTCAAGAATATGACTTTGAAATCATAGTTAAACTAGGAAGAATGAACAAGGGCCCTGACCACTTGTCGAGGTTGGAACATGGCGAAGAACCCACCATCTTAGAGGACACACTATTGGATGCCTAGATTCTCTCCATTATAAATATTGATGACCAATTCATATACATAGTCCAGTTCCTGTCAACAGGAATGGAACCAAGTGAGTATACAATTCCGTAGAAGAAATAACTAGTGGTGCGCGCTGCATATTTTTTTCTAATAGCTGGTCAGCTATATAAAATGGGACCTAATGAGATCCTAAGAAGATGTGTGATGGAGGAAGAATTCCCTATGATCCTCGAAGAAGCTCATGAAGGCATTGCAGGAGGACATTATGAAGGAAAAGAAATTGCGCAGAAGGTTCTGCGAGCTAGCCTTTGGTGGCCTACATTACACAGAGATGCTAAAGAATATACCAGAGCATGCGATGTATGTCAGCAAGTTGGAAAACCATCCCGAAGAGATGAAATGCCATTAGCACTACAGATAACCTTACAAGCATTTGGAAAATGGTCCATTCACTTCGTGGGACCTATAAACCCACCAGGAAAGTGCACAGGAGCAAGATATATTATAACTGCGATAGAATACCTAACTAGATGGGTTGAAGCGAGAACAATCAAGGACTGTAGTGCAACTACAACTGCGCAGTTTATATTTTATGACATAATAACTAGGTTCGGATGCCCTAAGGTCCTTATGAGTGATCAAGGTACACACTTCATCAATAACATAGTTGAAGCCTTGACTGAAGAATTTGCATTCCACCATCAGAAGAGTACACCTTATCATCCACAAGAAAACGGAACGGTTGAATAATTCAATAAGATCTTGGAGATAGCATTGACAAAGATTTGCAGTGTGAACATGGATGATTGGGATTTAAGAGTACCAACAGTACTCTGGGCTTATAGAACCACTTGCAAGAAATTAACAATGCAGACCCCTTTCAAGTTGGCTTATGGTCTTGAAGCTGTTGTCCCAATGGAGTACTTGGTACAAAGCTTAAGAATTTCTTCATTTACAGACATGGATGATACTGACATCATTCATGAGAGGCTAGCATAGTTGGTCGAACTAGAAGAAGACAGATTCATTGTAGGCTTCCATCAACAAATTTAGAAGGAACGAGAAAAGGCCTATCATGGCAGACACATCAAGAAGAAGATATTCAGGCAAGGTGATTTAGTCCTGCTATATGACAGTAAGTTTATCAAACACCCTCGTAAGTTCAGAACGCATTGGGTTAGACCATATGATATTGCCTATGTTACAGAAGGAGGAGCTGCGCAACTGAAGATATTGGAAGGAAGTCTTGGTGAATGGGAGTCAGCTGAAGTTGTACTATGACAACCAGTCACCTCACATCTCTCAGTAGAATTAAGAAGACAAGGGTCCAGGTACCAGGTGCAGTTGAAACTGGGTACCAAACACAAAAAAGACAGTCTTCACGAGGATGGAAAGGAGGCATAAAGAAGAAAGCAAGGGATGCACTGCACATTCAAAAGTCGAAGTAAAACAAGAGGATCAGAGTCATAGGTGAGTGTTGGGGTCCTATTGGCCATGGTTTATGGAAGAAGGAAAAGAACGAGGAAGAAAAGGTAAAAGCGGGCTTCGCGGGAGACACAGTGGTTGTCACTGGGTCAAAGTGAGCAAAAGAACAGAGAAGATGGAGCGAAGTGTGGAAAAGCAGGTCGTTGGATGAGGAGATCGAGGATGACAGATAAACAAGAAGGATGGACCAAGGATGACGCAGGAAGTGGAAAAATCCAGCATTAGATGCCTTGGAGCACCGCGAGATGGAGAAGGAAAGACAGGTTGGCGAAGCTCGGAAAGAATGAGTCAAGTTGACCTAGGGTTGTAGACACCTAGGATTTTGGTAATTATGGTTTTGACTCCTAGGTTTCGACCTAAGGCTATCAGTGAGGGATTGTAATGTATAAATAGAGGTCAAGAGTGTTAGGACCACACAATGTACCTTTTTTCCTATACTTTTTTCCACTATTATACTCTTGATCACCTATATTTAGACTCATACTATCACTTTATCTGATCATCCCAAAGGTATACAACGTCCCTTCTCATTACTATATGTTTAATCTGTTTTGCATAATATTTTACATCACTCTTGTACTTGACCATTGATTAGAAATGCATAAGTGTTCAAAACTGCAGATTAGCATTTGAGGCCTATTGCTAAAACACATAACTGATGCTGAAACACAGAGCTGCTATACAGTCCGAGGTCGCAGATGCTGAAACATAGAGTTGCTATACAGTTCGAGGTCGCAGATGCTGAAACACGGAGCTGTTACACAGTCCAGAGTTGCAGATGCTGAAACACAGAGGAAACTGCCAGGACTGACGATGCTGAAACACAAAGGAAGCCGTTACAGTCAGCGGTCAACAAAGCTCTAATCGTCGCTCCTACACAAGAATGCCGACACAGTCAGAGCACAATTCACGTGGCTGAAACAGCCCGCGAATTGCGATGCTGAGACAACATCAGCAGCAGCGAGAAGAAGCTGTTACACCAGCCGTAACAACAATACCTCATTCAGCTCCTGTAATAGCATTCAGTTGCGTGAGATTAGGACATCCTATGCTGGTTTAGAAAGTAGATCCAACTAAAGATAGGACTCAGATACACATTGTAAATTATTGTATCGAAGGGATTCCCTCTTTAAATAAGAGGAAATCATCATTCGAGGGATCCAAGTTTTATGTATTGAAGAAGCTCCAGAGAAGGGGGACGTATTCTATTTCCAGATTGTAATATGATATTTTGACAGATGAATAAAAGACTGCTTTGAGTATCCTTCCCTAGCTTTCTCGTTTCAGGGGAATCTTGTGAGAAGGGAGGGCCCACCTTCTTCACAAGATTCACCCATTAGTTTAGAAGTGTGTTAGTTCAATATCTATTTATGCTTTGATTTACTTTTGTTTGCTGAAACATTGTTTTTAATGAATTCCGCTTTGCTGAAACACTACTGACTCTGTCTTAGTTTATTGAATGAAATTCGTAATTCATTAGTAATATTGTGTGATGATTTTATGAGGCTAGCCAGAGACTGGGTTAAGGGTTCCTGCTCAGACAGGAAGGAATCAGAACATCCTGTCCTCTGTAGGTTTCCTTTACTTCTGCAATTGTGCTAGCCAGAGACTGGGTTAAGGGTTCCTGCTGAGACAGGAAGGAATCAGAACATCCCGTCCTCTGTAGATTTCCATTATTCCTGCAAGTGTGCTAGCCAGAGACTGGGTTAAGGGTCCCTGCTCAAAAAGGAAGGGATCAGACTATCCTATTCTCTGTAAACCTCAATTTCACAAATGTGCTAAACAGAAATAGGGCTTAAGGTTCCTGCTTAGAAAGGAAGGAACTAGATGGCCTTGTTCTCTGCCAGATAGAGTTAACTTTCTCTGCATTACTGTTTTCATGAAAGAGTGTTAATCATAAACAAAGCACTGAAGTCTCTGTTTGAGAGTAAGGGTCCTGTTCTCTGGTTGCAGAATAGTTGTTATTTCCTATTGCAAGTGTTATTTTAATGTAATCCAGGATTCTTAGATTAATCTTTAAGATCTGCAATAGGGAGGTTGCTTTCCTGTGATTTAATTCAT
>SNQJ01S0301708.1:0-10316 GCA_010110895.2 Picea sitchensis | reverse complement strand
ATATGTTGGATATGTTGCAGATTCTTGTATTTGATAATATTCGTGCATATATACTAATATCAGTACTATTGGAATAAATACAAAAAAAATCCTCTTCAGCAAAGCTTAGGAAATTATGTTTGGGTTTGTCGTATCAAACAACTGTGTTCCATGTTCCATCATATACATCTTGCAACCAAAGAAATTTTGTAGTCTGCAATTTATGCTTTAACTGCTCGTAACTGACCAGGCGTTCAAAAAGCTTGGCATTAATAAAGGAATGACTGAAGCTGTCTTAATTACTTAAGTCACACCAAATTTTGATTACATCTAATTTAGTTTAGATATTGATGTTTATGGAGAACTGACATTTTCTCATGTTATTGCAAGGAATACAAGATGAATAGATGATAACGAGTTTATCACGTTGAGACGACAATGCAAATTCATGTTTCTTGTTGCGCTATGTACATCTTGTAGTCAAAATTTTCGTGGTTTCAACGAAATTTGCGAACCGAAGAGCATTCTGCAAATTGGGAGATCATTTGCATTTGAAACATAATCATTTCATTAATATATATTAGTATGAATACTATTCAGATAAATATGAAAACTTTCTCCATTAATACATACTAGTATGAATACTATTGAAATAGATATCAAACCTTTCTGTTGGCGAATACTTAGCCAGTTATCTGGCCACCAGGCCTCGGGTTCACGGTACCCAACACCTATGTCCCCTGTTCCTTCATATACATATTGCAGCCAAAGAACTTCAGTGATGTGCAGTTTATGCTTTTACTAGTGAGAACCCAACAGGGGTTCGAACACATTGCCATTAATAAACGAAAAAAAAAAGGTTTTTTCAACTGTCAAATACTTATCCATTTTCCCCTTTTGTTTTTCCCGTCCATTATGTCTTTCTGGTTTTATAATTAGTCATCTTTCTATGATGGGCGGTTGCAGGGTTCATGGGCTGACATATCTTCATCTCCATCTGTATCTTCACATGACAAATATGACCAACCGTTGTTCCTTTCCATACCTAGGCAATTTTATGGTCGCGGTTGTCGGGTCAGTTCATACGAACTAGTCTTTTCTTCTTCCCACTCGTTATCGCTTTTTGGATACATACTTAGTGGCCTTTCTATGGTATCCAGTTCCACAGTTGACAGGCTGACATGTCTTCATCTCCATCTATATCCTCACACGACGGAACCGACCGACCGTTGTTCCTTTCCATACTTAGTCAATTTTTTCGTTGTCGTTGTGGGGTCATTCCACCGCGGGTTCCTCGTATACATTAACTTAGTTCAAAGTATTTGTTGTTGCCTTCCATCCCCATCAACTTCACGCCCTTCCTGATATACATCAACACTGCTCTTACTAGTGGCAAGTGGACACAGTGGTATGAAAGATACTTCTGTGATCTGCAATTTATTCCTTAACTGGTGAGAACTCAATAGGGGTTCGAAAGCATTTGCATTAATAATCAAACACTAGATGTTCTTCAGCGAGATACTTAGTTCTTTTTTCCCTCTCTTCTTCCCGTGTATTATCGCTTTCTAGTTATATACTTAGTCGCGTTTCTATGATCATGGGCTCCAATGTTGGCGTGTTGACATATCTTCATCTCCATCTATATCCTCACATGGCGAATTGGACCGCCCGTTGTTCCTTTTCATACTTAGTGAATTTTATGCTCGTGGTTTCCAAGTTGGTGCAATTGAACTTTGTTGCTTTTTGTTCCGTCATATACATCTACCACTCAAAAAATTTGTGATCTACAATTCCACTGCGAACTCCTCTGTCCTTTTTCCCTTTTTTTATTCCCGTGTATTATGGGACTATAAAGTATGGACATGATATTTTATAGAGCATGTACGACTTCCACATTCCATACCTAGCGACATTTTGGATCACGGGTTCTCAGGCAGGCGGGCTCAAAATTGGGCCTCCATTGTTATGTGCCCTACAAATAGAACCCTAAATTCTGCGATATACAAATTGACAAGCGAACTTGCGGACTGGCTGAATCAACATTGTACTTCTATTGTTTTGTGTCCTCCAAACAACACTCCCAGTTCTGTGATATACAAATTGACATACAAAATGCAGGGTTGGCAGAGTGGATATTGCCATTGTTTACGGATGCTAATCCCTATGGAGTATCTAACAATATCTAAAAAATTATTTTCAATACTTAATTAGCTCTTAGTAGTGATCACTGGACACATGTACGAAATAGTTGGCATCACACCCTCCGCAATATACAAATTGACTATCGGATTCTACCATCGTTCTCTCTTCCATGTTACAGATTATGCATTCAAATGTTCGGAGCAATACAATTTGAACGTCGGGGCCTCCATCTTCTACAGACACCTTGTCAGCCTGTTTTGGATCCTCATGTTGTCGAGTTCATGAAATGTGCAACTCTAGCGTTGGCGGGTTGACATATCTTTATCTCCATCTATATAATCACATGACAAATCCTACCGACTGTTGTTGCTTTCCATACTTGGTCAATTTTATGGCCACAATTGTCGGGTTGGTGCTAATTTCATCTCCATCTATATCCTTGCATGGTGAATTGAACCGCCCGCTGTGCCTTTTCATACTTAGTGAATTTTGTCCCTGTGGTTGCCGAGTTGGCGCAATTGAACTGTGTTCCTTTTTGTTCCGTTATATACATCTTCCACTCAAAATTTTCGTGATCTACAATTCCACTGCGAACTACTCCGTCCTTTTTCCCTTTTTTTCTTCCCGTGTATTATGGGACTATAAAGTATGGACATGATATTTTATAGAGCATGTACGGATTTTGCATTCCATACCTAGCGACATTTTGGATCGTGGGTTCTCGGGCGGGTAGGCTCAAAATTGGGCCTGCATTGTTTTGTGCCCTATAAACATCACCCATAATTCTACGATATACAAATTGACAAGAGGACCTGCGGACTGGCTCACTCAACATTGCACTTCTATTGTTCTGTGTCATCCAAACAACACTTCCAGTTCCGCAATATACAAATTGACACACGGAATGCAGGGCTGGTGGGGTGGAGATTGCCATTGTTTGTGGATGCTAATCCCTATGAAGTATCTAACAATGTCTAAAAAATTATTTTCAATACTAAATTAGCTCTTAGTAGTGATAACTGGACATAGAGGTATGAAACATATGGCATCGCATCGTCTGCAATATACAAATTGACTACTGGATTCTGACATCGTCCGCTCTTATGTGTTACAGATTATGCATTCAAATGTTCGGAGCGATACAATTTGAACGTCGAGGACTTGTGTCTTCTGCAAACAGGTTGTTAGCCTATTTTGGATCCTCCTCTTGTCGGGTTCACGAAATGTGCAACTCTTGGATATTGTTTCGGTTGGCATCAATCTTCGTTGTACCACGGTTCACAAATGTTTTAAAGTATCTGTCGCTGCCTCAGTTGGCATTCGACCCTCCGCAATATACAAATTGACTACCGAGTTCACATCTTGTACTCAAAAATTTTGTGATCTACAATTCCACCGTGGACTCCTTTGTCCTTTTTCCCTTTTCTTCTTCCCCTGTATTATGTGCCTCTAGTTATATACTTAGTCACATTTGTATGATCACGGGTTCTAGTGTTGGCGGGATGACATCTTTAATTCCATCTATATAATCACACGAAGAATCCGACCGACCACTATTTCTTTCCATACTTAGCCAATTGTATGGTTGCGGTTGTCGAGTTAGCAGTTTCGAACTCTGCTTCTTCTTGTTTCGTGATGTACATATTGCACTCAAAACTTCTGTGATCTACAATTCTACCACGAACTCCTTGAACTCGCAAGATTCACTGTACCACATTTCACAAATGTGCTTTCTGATATACAATGGTTATGCTCTTACTAGTGACTCTTACAAGTGACAACTGCACACAGTAATACGAAACAGTTCGCATCCACCCCTTTGCAATATAGAAATTGACTACCGGCTTCCGACATCGTCCCCTCTTCCGTGTTACAGATTATGCATTCAAATGTTCTGAACGATACAATTTGACGGTCGGGGCCTCACGTCTTCTGGGGAGACCTTCTGACCCTATTTTGGATCCTTCTGTTCACGGGTTCACGAAATATCCAATTCTTAGTCAGTGTTTCGGGTTGGCACATTCGAACTCTGTTGCTTCTTGTTCCGTGATATACATATTGCACTCAAAATTTCCATGATTTACAATTCCACCGTGGACACTCAAAAATTTCTGAGACATACAATTTGACCCTCGCGCTCTCACCTTCAACGGTTGTACCTTGCAACCCTATTTTATAGTTGTTTTTTCCCGTGCCCGCGACCTTTGTACTTTCTTACTATACAATTAGAAATCTTTCATGCTAACAGTTGATCATGCAGGAACTGTCAACATTTTCATTAATGGGCGAAATTCTTGAGGTTATCTCCCATTATTACGCATTAAACCATGATGTGTGGAGAGTTATTTTGTCCCTTCCGATTGTTCATCTCGAACACGCATCGTCGTGTTGGCCCGCTCAAGAAATCTACAATGTTTAATCGCTCATCGCAATATCCGCCATGTTCGCATTTCTATGTATGCAATTACTAGTGTTTAATATTAACAATGCATCATGCAACAATTGTCCAAATTGTCATTAATCAACGAAAGTCTCGAGGACATCTCCCATTCACACACTTTGGACAAATATTTGCGCAGGGTTATATTATCCCTTCTAACCTTTGATTTCATTCATCGTCTGGAGCAAACAAACATTCTTGTAGACTTATGGTAGCATATCAACAACATTTTTTTGGAGATACAGTAAATATGTTCGCACATGAGGACCAAAACTTCCAGTGGTTCAGGGCATACTTTTACTGTTCATCCCATTCCGCCCAGAACGAATTGATTTGGAGCTCTGGAATCGCTCATGCAGGCTGCGTGCCTGAGGTTTTTTACTGTAAGGAGGTGGTCTCTTGGTGCTCTGAAAAATATATTCTAGGCCAAAGAATTATTCCACTGCGCGCCCATTCTCTTGTTTCTTTGTCACCTCAGGTCTTCTGGGAGATGTTAAAATTGTCGGAGCCAACATTGACGTTCAGAGGACAAGACTGCAAGTAGTTTCTAGAAAAACATGATAACGGGTTGGACATCTTAGCCGACTTCCTCGAATACCCGACAACAGTTCCTGAAGATATCACAAGGTTGTAGGTAAGTTCCTTTAGAAATCCATTTCGATGAATTGCTTGGTTGTTTACAAGAATAACGAGACAGTCATCCACGACAAGCATTTCCCATATAATTATTTATTTTTTGTTTTTCACGGTCAAGGAACAATACATTTTCGATTGGGGGAAGATAATTCCATTGAGCTATGTTCCCAGTTGTCACGATTCAAAGAATCGAATAAATTTTATATGTCATCCTACTTGATTTTTGCAATTGTGCATTGTTGCCCGTTTCCAAAACTTTCTCTTTCCAATAAAATAAATTGTGGATTTGACCCAGTAACATTCTGGTACGAGGCCCTGTGGAGGCACAAGGCCTCCCATTGTTTTTATGAAGTTTTTAATGGCTTTGTCTCAATTTTCAAAGATTTATTATTAGGCAAGGATGCTCTGCGGATGTCTGGCCAGGAAACCAAGTTTTTGAACAAGAAGGGCACACTTGAGAAAAAGTAAAATCACAGTGTCCTCATGGTCTTTGGTTCGAAGGAAAATCCTGCTTTCCTTCCATGCCACATCATGAATAATATGTTTGTTGTAGAAATATCAAGGCAATACAACCACTGGTTGCATTTTTTTCATGACAAGAAAAAAAAGCAGTTCATTCCTCTTCCCTAAAAAGTCGGAGACTTCATGTGCAAAAACATCAACAAGATTGATGAGTTTGCCGCCCATTTCAAGAAATTGAACCTAACATGTGATGAAAGGCTAAAAGGGTTCGACCCTAATGGGATTTTTCGAGAACATTTACTGGCGGTTGGCTTTAACACCTCTTTTATCCATAGACACCTGACCCAAGACAGGGACAATGGCGACAACAATCTTGCTTCTGTCGATTGTGACGCAGAGACATTGCAAAGCGCGAATGAATTGTATAGACAACGTGGAAAAGTATCTGGTGAGAAGATTACTCAGTCCCCCACCAACACTCCCAAGAGCACGACATCATGGAGCATCGCGTCGATGGTCCACCCAAGTAAGAAAGCAACCCAAACATCTTCGAACGGAGGAGGAGATAAGAACCCTCCTCGCATAAATATTGATAGTTCACACAAAATTCCACTGATGAAGAAGAGAAAAACCAATGCAGGGCAGGCGGAGGAACCCGAAATTGAAAGTGGACAGCTGCAACTTGAAATTGAAACTGGGTACATGCATAAAATTGGGTCGTCTGCGGTGGAAATATCTGAGACCGAATTTTTTGATGAAGATGAATCCTTCGTATTCCAAAGCATTGTTTTTTATAGACAATCTAAAAGTATGGTCATTGAAAAGAGATATGTAACAAACAGGAAAGGCAAATATCGCACAGAGATTAACTTTAGGGAAATGCGGTCGTCCCAAATCTCCTCATTTCACGAGGTAACCGATGAAATTCTTCGTGATTCCATTGGAGGAATTGATACAGAAAATGCCAATTTGAAAGACCGCCTCAATGAATTTGAGCAGGATTTTATTGCAACCCAAGAATTTGCCATTCCTTTGGAAAAAATCGTGCCTGCTACCACTGCAGCCAAGATAAAAGTATCCTCTACCCTCCTTCCATGCTCTAGATCCATTGTAGAGAATAACATCAACAAAAGAATGCAGCTAGTTACTGAAGCCTGGGAAACATTGCAAAATTTAGTTTCCTTCAGAAAGAAGGCCAATGATTTTCTGCAACATTTGGAGTTGAATTTAAAAAATGATCAGCGTTTCTATGAACAGGTACTGGCCCATTTTTCCAACTATGTCGTCAACACATCGGAACTGAAAATAAGATAAGAGAAACTCCCCTCCCCAAAGCGGACCAAAAAATTAAAAGCATGCTGGCAAAAGAAAATTAACAACCTGGAGCTCATTGTCAAATCATGTAAACAAGTCATATCAGAAAAGGAAGATTTATTCACAAGCCTGCTCCAAATGGACTTAGCTGGAACTACCAATGAGGTTCAAGACCCAAACTTAATTCTCAAATCCTTGTCAATCACCAAAGAAGCCTTCTAGGAACAAGTTGATATTTTAAAGGGGTTGTCTTTCGAAAAGTTTTACGACATACTTGAACATCATCTAGATGAGCACGAGCACTGGGTACTAGACTATGCGATAAACAATGAAGAAATTGAACAGAGTCTACATAGTATTTCAATGGATCTAAAGAAATTAGAAAACGACCTTTACGACATAGAAATCCAGGATGAAATCAACATAGCCCCCATGAAAAGCTACATCAAAGAATGGTTCCAACAAAGAATGGACAACCTCGTCCAGGAAAGGAAAAAATCGGTCGACAGGACTCCACTGACCATCGACGACAGCAACAAAAATGCATCGGCTTCATAGTAAGTCTATATTGGCGTCTTGTTTTCTTTATCAATCCAGTTTAAGTCTATGCTATCATCTTCTTTTCTTTATCAATCCACTTATGACCTCTTTAAATAGAAAGTTGTAACCAAAGACTCATAACTTCCAATTTCTTCTTTCCAGGTCTTCCTCTCTACCGTCCCACACTTCTTCTTTCGACGTTCCTAATTCTTGAACTTATTTCTTTTTATAGTCCGCGGGAGCCTCAATCCCAGTCTATATGAAAAACACATTTAACTTTCCAGAAAAATGTAACAGACATTATTAATTTTTGATAAATTCCAAAGAAAACTGATTCAACAATGCCTTTATTGTATACTAAATTTTGGGGTTTCAGGAACCTTTCTTGTTTGTTCCAAAGAAAACTAATTCGGATCTACTACATTTCTTGTGTCCTATTGCATGCTAATTTTTTTTTATCTTGAAGGACGTTGTTACTATTCTATTGTATGCTAACTTTTTGGGTGTCCAAGAACCTATACTTTGATAGATTTCGATTTATCTTATATCCAGAAGCCTTTGCTTTCAAGCAAACTAATTCGGGAATGCTAACAGACGTTATTACTATTCTATTGTATGTTTTTAAATGTTGATCTAATTTCCAGAGATATGTAATAGACATTATTTATTTTTGATAAATTCCTATAGTCCGCAAGTCCGCTTATCAATTTGTACATCACGAAACTGTCGGTGCTATTTGTACACAACATAAAAACAGAGGCCCAATTTTGAGTCGGCCAGCCCGAGAACCCGCGATCCAAAAACTGGTTAAGTATGGAGGCCTGCTATATTTTTTGTCTCCTATTCTATGCTAAATTTTTTGTGTTGCACGACGTTGTTACTATTCTATTGTATGCTAACTCTTTGGACGTCCAGTACTTTGATAAATTTTGATTTTTATTATGTTCAGAACCCTTTGTTTTAAAGCAAACTAGTTCGGGAATGCTAATTTTTTTGTGTTTTCCTCCATGAAACTATGTAACAGATGTTATTACTATTCTATTATATGCTTTTAAATGTTGATGTAATTTCCAGAGATATGTAACAGACATTATTTATTTTATGATAAGTTTCTATAGTCCGCAAGTCTGCTTATCAATTTGTATATCGCGGAACTCTCGGTGCTATTTGTAGGGCACGGAACAACAGAAGCCCATTTTTTAGCCCACCATCTCGAGAACCCGCGATCCAAAATCTGGATAAGTATGGAATGAGGGCTCCGTGCATGCTCTATAAAATCTCATCACCATACTTTATAAAAGTGCATATTTCGTATGTATAAAACTAAATATCTACTCTCTAAAATTTGATAAATTTCAATTTATTTTGTTTCCAAGATCCCTTGTTTTAAAGATAGCTAATTCGGGAATGCTAATTTCTTTGTGTTTTTTTCTACAAACATATGTAACAGACGTTACTATTATTTTTGTGTTTCTCTCCACGAGCGTATGCAAAGAAAGCTAATTCAGCAATGCTATATTTTTTTGGTCCAAGAAAAGCCTTTGTTTTAAAGAAAACTAATTCGGGAATGCTAATTTTTTTTGTTTTTCTCCACGAACCTATGTAACAGAAGTTATTACTATTCTATTGTATGCTTTTAAATGTTCATGTAATTTCCAGATATATGTAACAGAGATTATTAATTTCTGGTAAATTTCTATAGTCCGCAACTCCGCGTGTCATTTTGTATATCGCGAAACTGTCGGTGCTATTTGTAGGGCACGGACCATCACAAGCCCAATTTTGAGCTTGCCAGCCCGAGAACCCGCGATCCAAAAACTGGCTAAGTATGCAATGAGGGCTTTGTGCATGCTCTATAAAATCACATCCCCATACTTTATAAAAGTACATATTTTGCATGTATAAAACTAAATATCTACTTTATAAAACTACATATTTCGTATGTATAATTTATGTTGTCCAGGAACCTCTTATTTGATAAATTTCAATTCGGGAATGCTAATATTTTTGTGTTTTTCTCCATGAACCTATGTAACAGACGTTATTACTATTCTATTGTATGTTTTTAAATGTTCATGTAATTTCCACAGATATGTAACAAACATTATTAATTTCTGATAAATTTCTATAGTCCACAACTCCGCTTCTCAATTTGTGTATCGCGGAACTGTTGGTGCTATTTGTAGGACACGGAACATGAGAGACTCAATTTTGAGGCTGTCATCCCTAGAACCCGCGATCAAAAAACTGGTAATTATGGAATAAGGGCAATCTCATCCCCATACTTTATAAAAGTACATATTTTGTATGTATAAAACTAAATATCTACTTTATCAAATTACATTTTTGGTATGTATAATTTATGCTGTCCAGGAAGCTATAATTTCATAAATTTCAATTTCTTTTGTGTCCATGAGCCCTTGTTTTAAAGATAACTAATTCGATAATGCTGAATTTTTTGTGTCCAAGAACCTTTGAAATGTTGATAACTTTTGATATTTTTCAAGAAGAACTAATTCAGGAATACTATGTTATGCATGCAAACCACATGTATTTCAATTTTCTAGCCACGTGTCTATAGTAGGTCGCATGTACTCCCATAACAACCTGGCAGGGACTACGCTGCCATGCAACACTTGTTTACATTTGACTTCACTTTTCCACACTTCAACATTTTTTTTACCTATTCCTATCGACGTGTAAATTTTAAAAATAAACTTGTAAGGGAAAGCAAGTTTTACACCATTATGGTTTTCTAATTTTCTAGATTGTGTTCTATTTTATCATTATTGTGGTTTTGAAA
>SNQJ01S0301707.1:0-10421 GCA_010110895.2 Picea sitchensis | reverse complement strand
TAGATAGATAGTCTTCAATGAAAGAAAAATCACTTGGAATTAAAGTTAGTACTTGATTTTCTAACTGTTGTGCTCGAATAATATTGTGTTTACCAAACTCGTATTCAATATTTTCCCAAGCTTCATCGGGGTTATCAATTTCTTTAAGGTGGAGCCTTAAATGAGGAGGGATGGATATTTCGATTAGTCCATGTGCTTCATCATTCATATTATCCCATTTGACTTTATTATAAGCATCAATAGGTTATGTTTCCTTTCCCAAGGTAATCCGGCACAAGCCTTTACTTCTTAATAAATCCTCCATATGAGATTTCCATTGGAAGTAGTTGGTGTTGGTAAGCAAAATATTACTTGAAGAAGACATATTAAATATGTAGATAATATGGATTTAAAAACTTAACTAGATGATCTGGATGGAAAGATCTTGAAAAAATAGGCAGTTTTAAAAAAAAAAAAACGACACTGAAAATGGACTTCAGATGTGAAAGTTATGCCCTTTAAAAAAAAACATAAACGACAACCAAAGGACCACGTTGTGGTGTAAGTTGCTTTATGAAGTGACCCACTTTTATAAAAGGAAGTGGGGATCACTTTTACAATGAAGTTACTTTATAAAAGAAAAGTTGCATGCAAAATAAATAACTCTAAAATAAAATATCAAAACTACTTATAGTGATTCACTTTTATACTTGAAATGAAATACACTTTACAATGGAGCGTGAACTTTTTAAAAAAATGTAACAAAAAGAGAGACTTGAACTCAAGACCTCTTACTTAATAAGGCAACTTTTAACCAAGTGGGTTAACAAAACATATAGTATTGTTTAGAAAGAGGTTTTTTGTTGTTTTTGTTGAATACAACCTTGGAGAGCGTGCTAAAAAAAACCTATTTTCACACAGGAAAAATTTTTCGCTTCTCGATGACAACAAGGGTTAGATATCGATTAACTTACTCGAAAAATGCACCTTTTCCAATTTGTTTCTAATTTGCTGAAATCACACAGGGCGAGGGGAAAAGAGCATACCCATATCTAAAAGAGTAGCAACCCGGAAACAAACAATATAAAACAGAAATAATACTTTGCAAAAAATTTAAAAAGGGCGTATTCAGGCTTTATACCTTCGGATCTAGCTAAAATGGCAGTATCTTGGGAAAACAACAACCTTTTTGAGTGAAACGAAAAAATGTTCCTGAATGAAACGAGTGCTCTAGACACAATGGAACAATCCTCTCATCCCATAAATGTACGGAAATGGAAGAAAATAGAGATGAGACAACTTGGCTTCATGATATCAATCTACAATAGGAGCGGGTCTTCAAACAGGCTTGACAACACATGTATTCCAACAAAGGACGAACACCTTTAGTAACCACTAACACAACCAGATCAAATATCAACACACCGATGTTTTCACGTGGTAAAACCCTTATGGGGAAACATCCACGACCCCAACCAACACGACCACTTGGAGCAGTTTATTAATGAAAAATAAAAATATTACAAAGAGATTTTACGAGAGGGTTTCTCACAATCAGTAATTAGAAAATGACCCTCCATTCTATTTAAATAGAGATCATGGACCAATCAAGTGTTAAGCCACAAATCAATGGTTGTTAATATCAAGGAGAATATGAACCGTCAGATTACTCTATGTCGGGAACATATTGTGACTGTCGGATTTCCTAATTACAAATGCATACTAAAGGAACACAATTTTACCTAACGACACATTAGACCAAATAGATATTAACTAGATCCTAAGTGTCTAAATATTCTAACAGATGTAGCCTCCTTCTAGTTGGTGTCAGAGAATCAGGGACTTGGATCTTCCTTCAGGTTGGAGCTTGAAAGCTAGGTGGTTGTAGCCACCTTTTGATTGTAGCCAAAGAACATAAGGGGTTGTAGCCTCCTTCTGGTTGTAGCTAGAGAATTGGGGAGTTGGATTTTCCCTTAGGTTGTAGCTTGAGAAACTAGGGGGTTGGAGCCTCCTTCCTGTTGGAGCTAGAGAATTGGAAGTTAGTGCTTCCTTGAATGTAATTCTTAAATACATATAAAAAATAATTATGTGGTTTTTTCCCACATTGGGTTTCCACGTAAAATACTGGTGTATTATGTGGATGTGTCTATTATTGTTTATTATGCACTGATGAATGTTAATGTTATATGATGCAATAACATATTAATGATGAACCGATGAACATTGTTGAATAAGTTAAGGGAATATACATTGTGGTTAAAAATGATTAATAAGTGGTATAAATTGCTCATTATTGATTCATTCCCCCTTTTAGTAATCCAACATGATTGAGGTACATCTTGGCTACATGGTTGATTGAAGAATATTTTTGTATCTGGTTATGACATGACTGTTATGGTTCATATTTGAGATGTGGATGTATGATTGAGGTATACATTTTATGTATGGTGGAATATGCACGAGGCACATGTTTTGTCTCTTTGAGGCACTTCATTGATGATATGGTACATGTCTATACATGATTGATGCTATGGTATATGGTACTGGTTTTATATGTGATTGGTGTTCTAGTACATGGTACATGATTAACTACTCATCTTGATGTTATGGTATGTACATTTGGCATATCCTTTGGTACATGATTGATGCATGTTATACTACATTTGTTGGTACATGATTGATGCATGTTATACTACATTTGTTGGTACATAATTGATGCATGGTATGGTACAGGTTTTGGAATAACAGGTTGATGGTATAGTGACAATGACATGTCAGATACAGTGACAGGTTGACATGTTATAGGTCAATGTGACAGAGATAGTGATAGTGACAGGTTACAAGTTGATGTGACAGAGGTAGTGACAGTGACAGTGGTATTGGGAGTTGGTCTACATTTATATTTCAGGGAAACAGGACGGGGCAAGGAAAGGGTGTTGTAGCCTCCTTCCGGTTGGTGCCGGAGAACACAAGAAGTTGGAGATTTATTCGGGTTGGAGCCTAAGAAACAGGGGGTTGTATCCTCCTTATGGTTGCAGCCAAAGAATTTAGAGAGTTGTAGCTTCCTCCAGGTTGGATTCTGTAAATAGGGGGTCGTATCCTCCTTCCATTTGTAGCTGGAGAATTGGGAATTTGGTGCTTCCAATGAATGTATTCTTGACAATATATAAGAAATAATTATGTGTTTTCCTCCCATTTGGGTTTCCACGTAAATTATGGTGTACTGTGTATTTGATGTGATGTGATGTTGCTTATGTTTATCTGCTCATGATATATTGATGATACATTGATGATATACTACTGATTAAGTTGAAGTTTATATATTGTGGTTAAAAGTGATCAAAGTGCTCATATTGATTCACCCCCCGACCCCCTCCTCCTCTCAGTGTTCCAACAACCATAACCTTGAAGATTCTCTCTATTTTGACTAGCATAAAGAAGAGAATCAATATTGCTAAAATAAAAACTAATTCTCATGAGCTTCATAGTGAAACTAGGTGTTGTACAATCCCCAAAACACCATGGCAAGAAAGAATTTGTCACCTTTGTGACACCAACAGGGTTAAATATGAAAAACACTTTCTCCTAGAATGACATACGTATACCCAAATTAGATCCCAATTTCCAAATATTTGTCACAATACCGACCTTCTAACCTTATAAGTCATCGAAACTTTTGTGATCATGGAAAGCTTCCCTTAATGTGTTTCAAGCATCAAAATAACATTTTAAAGAAGTCCAAGTAATCTCTTTCTTTTATTAAGGTTTGATAGACCAATTTTGGTCTCAATGGACATTAATAATAATAATAATAATATAGTGTGAGATACATTCTTACACAACTCCAATGCTAAGAAAAAGTAGTAGAATTGTACACAACAAATACACACGGGAACTAAAGTTCTCTAGAAAATGGTTTGGCCAAAAATGACTTCTCCTTATTAAAAATTCCAGTAATAGTACATGAAATCTCCAACAACCAAAGTCCCTTTCCTTGAATGCAATGACTCTATTTATCAAAATTCATCTTGACCGTTGGTCTTCTACCTTCTTGACTTTTGGCCTTTCACCTACTTATTTTTTTCCTCATCCCAAATAGGATGATGAGGACCTCGTTATAATAAAATATTCATAAATTACAATTTTTTGCATCCATGTACATTTCCACCCCAAATTTTATCATTTAGTGTTTACAAGCCAATGTGGCTTTTGGCATTAGTTTTTCTCATACAATATCATTGATGACTTGCACACCATAGGTCTCCTCTCTTCTTTACTTGGAACTTTCATATGAGAATAGTTCATTCCTTTCTTTAAATATGCACTTTATCCTTTGCCAGTGGAGCTTGATTCCTCCATAAAAATGGTAAAACTTTGTAGCCCAAAAGTCTTGATACATAAGTTTGAAGGCTTATGATATCGCACCATTGTTAGGCCAATGTGATCTCTTTTGTCTTTCAATGATATTTTCTCCACATTTATGTTGATAACATCTTCCATAGGTTGTCTGTGGTTGACATGTAATTGGACATCTCTCCTTGTCGAATAAATTATTGTCATTGATGTCAAAGGTAAGTATTCACATATAAATATTCAAAGAAAATGTGACTTTAATACATACAAAAGTGGAAGTGGATTAGAAATGAAGTTACATGAAAGTGTATTAGAAATAAAGTTATGTAAAAGTGGAGTAAAACATGAAAGTAGATTATAAATGAAGTTACATAAAAGTGTAGTAAAACATGAAAGTGGGTTAAAAAAGGTAAAAGTGAAAGTGGAGTAAAAGTGCGTGTGGTATTTTCACATGGTTTTAAAACCCAGGGTGGTATTTTTCCCATGGTATGTTGAAAAATAAATTAAAAGATAAAATGGGGGAATTAATTAATTATTTAATAAAAGTCGTGTCTTTTCAAATGAACATGACCTTTCATGTAGAACTAATGGTAAAGTATAAAAGGAGAAGAGGGTTGTGAGAAATAATGAGTGTGTGGGTGAAAATGTAACATTCTTATACATATCATTTGAGGAGTGAAGATTGAATATCATTCAAGGAGCAACGATTAAATATTAGCGAAGATCAAATCTGGTGTTCTAGCAAATAGTTCAAGCATTCTAGCAAGAAAAACTTGCAAAATAAGATCTAAGGCATAAGTCGAAGAAGAAACAAGAATATCTATTGAAGGCAGAGAGAAATTAGAACTAACAAGCGCAAAGCAGATCCAACGAAAGAACAAGCAATGAGTGCAGAGCAGATTTTGTGAAGATAGAAGAAGCAAGAAGACTAGTGAAGGAATTGAATGTGAAGAACTTGTAAACTTGTAAGTAGGTTAGTGCCTACACAAAAAGAAACTGTGGGGATTGGTGTCTCCAGTAGGTCGGTTCCTACAAACAAAAGAGGGGATCGATGTCTCCAATAGGTCAGTGCCTACAAACAACAAAGGGGATTCGTGTATCTAGTAGGTTAGTGCCTACAAACAATGGTGGAGATTAGTGTCTCCAATAGGTTGGTTCCTACAAACATTTGTAACCATAGGTTGGTGCCTACAAAATTATAAAAATACGTTTTTGTGGTTTTCTCCCGAAAGGGTTTCCACGTAAAATATTGTGTCTTCTAGTTGTTACATTTATGTGATTGCTTCTTTATGATTTATGAATGTTAAAAAAAAAAAAGATAGCATTATATTGATTCACCCACCCTCTCAGTGTAAGTGTGTTCTCAACAATTGGTATTAGAGTCGGTTCCTTAGGAAATAGTCTAACTACTAGAAGGTAGATCTCGGGAGCACACATGGTCATTCGTGAAGGTTTCTCTACAAATAGGCTCTATTGTTTAATGGAACAAACTATTCCTTCTAGAGTATAAGGATGTGAACATATCCAATGGCCTTTGGTTTTGATATTTGGGAAATTTTCCGTGACTGGTTATACAACCCCAACATCTCCACCAACAGATATGGCTGAGAAAAAGGTTAATGAAAATGATGCAAAATCCATGAATTCCATCTTGTGTGAATTGTCAGAATCAGGGTTCGTCAAAGTAATACATTGAAAATCAACGAAAGAAATTTGGGATAAACTTCAAAACATCCATGAAGTAGATGACAAGGTCAAGAAGGCTAAGCTCCAAACTCATAGAAGACAGTTCAAGAGTCGGAAGATGAAATTCAAAGAAAATGTTGTAGCTTATCTCCTCCATGTGGATGAAATTGTCAACACCATTAGAGGACTTGGTGAAATATTTGTAGAACCAATGATTGTGCAAAAGGTGTTGAGGTCACTCCCCTTAAGATTTGATGCCAAATTTTTCACCATTGAGGAAATAAAGGATCTTGATAAATTAACAATGGATGAATTGCATGGGATCCTCACTACATATGAAATGAGGACTGAAAATGAAAAAACATGAAAAAGGGAAGCAACTTTGAATGCCTCAAAGAAGATGGAAAATAAAGAGCACAATTCAAGCAATTGTTTCAGCTTTGAATCAAACACAGAGGAAGAAAATTTTGTGAGAAAACTCAAAAAAAGATCTAGCAAATACAAAGGTAAGTTTCCCTTTAAATGCTTTAATTGTGGAAAAGTAGGACATTTTGTTGCTAAATGTCCATATGCGAAAAACAAAAGTAGTGATAATGAAGAAGACTATAACGTAAAGAGAAAACATCATCAACAAAAAATAGCCACAAATAGGACAAGCATAAAAAGCATAAGAACTCTTATAAGCACAATAATAGCCTCTACTCAAAAGGGGTCAATGACTCATCTGAAGAAAGAAGTGAAAGCAGTTCTAATAGTGATAGAGAAGAAACTATATTTATGACAATTGAAACAAAGATTGACGAAGACAAAGAAATGATGGATCCAAAAGAAGAGGAAAACAATGAAACAAATGGAGAAGCAAATCTTGAAGAAGAACTCGTGTGTGTGTTAAGAGAAATAAAACAGTTGAGGAAAAATAATTTGAAACAAAAGGAGAAACTGCATTTATATGAAGAATATGATTGTGATTCAAAAGCCAAAATGTCACAAAGACTTGAAGAATCAAAAAATATTATCATAAGCCTAAAATTTCAATTAGAAGAGGCAAGAAAGATAGAATAAGTGGTGAGGATTCGGCTGAAGGAAAAGGAAGGAAATTGTGAGAAGATAGAAGCTAAGCTTGTTTCCTTGAGAAAGGATTTGGAAAATTCAACTACTTAGTTGAACAAAATCTTGAAGTTTTAAAAGAGTTCCAAAACCTTGGATCATATCATCAATTGTCCAAGGTCTCCATTTATTAATATAGGTCTTGGTTATGATAAGCTTCATATGACCACCAAAGAAGATCTGGAATTTGCAAGGCCATCAAAGAAAGTACATGAAAAAATTCTAAAATCTATGTTGATGCACTCAAAAGTTTCATCAGTGATGAATACAACAAGAAGAAACAAATAATGTTCCATAGAGAATTGACATTTCTCCTAAGGACAACAAGGATAGATTCAAAATATCTTTCCCACCAAACCGACCTCACATGAATTGGTACTAAAATTATTTCTTTGGCTATTTATTTTGTTGCAATCATTTTCCTCATAAAGAAATAAATTGTAGAACAGACACACAAAATAGTCATGTATGGAACAAATACATGAATGCTTATGGATTCTCAAACAGAAACTATAATTCACTTTCTCTTTTTTTTATTACAATGTATTCTATAAATGAAAAAACTATGGGCACAAAGAACATTTTTGTAGAAGTGACCTTGTAGAAACTCCTAGACAAAACAAGGATGTGGATACCCTTGTAAAACAAAAGAAAGAACTCATAGGAGTATGGAAAAGAAAGCATGAACAAGAGATGCATAAGAAAGAGGAATCTATGCATGTACAAACTTCCCTTCATGCTCAAAACAAAGGAAACCAATGGCATGTTGACAGTGGATGCTCAAGCCACATGACATGTTACAAGAGAAATTTTCTCACTTTGAATGAAGTCAATGGAGGTAGTGTGACATTTGGAAGCGATGCTACCACAAGGATAGTTGGAAAAGGTACTCTAAGTCTCAATAATGGAAAGATTTAAACATAAAATGTCTTGTACATTGGTGGTTTGAAGCACAATCTTCTCATTGTTAGTCAAATGTGTGACCAAGGACACAATCTCACATTTAATTCTCAAGGTTGTGAAATAAGGAAGGAATCCTCAGGAAGATTAGTGGCAAGTGCATATATAACATCAAGTAATGTATATATCCTCAATGAGATCCGGGGAGAAAAGTGTTATATGGGACAAACAAATGAAGGTTAGTTATGGCATAGAAGAATGGGTCATATGAACTTTGATAATCTGGTGAAAATTAGCACTAGAGAAGAAGTGAGAGACATGTCAAAGATTTTTAAACCTTCAAACACTTTCTACAAGAAATGTCAGCATGGAAAACAGACAAGAACAAGCTTTAAATCAAAGGAGTTCTCAACAACGAATCCATTGGAACTCATTCATACAAATCTTTGTGGGCCTACAAGGTGTTAAGCCCTAATATTGGCCCATTACCCCTTAATTGGGGCATATTAGATTAGTAATGTTATTTTATTTATGTCGGCTTTAGGTCATTAGTTGTAATTATACCTCCTAATACTAGTCTCTATATATACCAAGGGAGACATTTTTCATTTTGAATCATCTTGTACTTGAACATTTAAAGAATTGTGGGGTAAAGGAGGTTTCCCCTCGAAGAGGCTTATTATCTGAAATTATCTCTTTTCAAGAAAGGCGTTGAGTACTTTTCACGAGGAGTTTTCTATGCTATATTGATGTTTGGTTCTTAACATATGGTATCAGAGCTCAAAGGTCTTGGAGTTTCCGCTGCTACATATGAGACACCGTGGAATTTTCAATATAATTTTTTCTACAATGTTTCGAAGAGCGGCTTGGAGGATATTTAGTAGGCGGATCAAGATGCGTTGGAGTTCAAAATTGACTCGAGGCCATACACTTTTGGAATAAGAGCAAAGAAGAGGTTACGGAATCATCTGAGAAATGAGTATTTAAGATTATCCGTATAAAACATTTTATGTAACGTTTGAGACCCTGAAATCAAGAGGCTATTCACAAAAATTATTAAAGGTGTGCAGTGGTACTGAAATTATCTCTTTTTCAAGGCGTTGAGTACTTTTCCTGAGGTTTTTCTATGCTATATTGATGTTTGGTTCTTAACATATGGTATCAGAGCTCAAGGTCTTGGGGTTTCACTGCTACATATGAGACACCGTGGAATTTTCAATATAATTTTTTTTCTACAATGTTTCAGAAGGAACGGCTTGGAGGATATTTAGTAGACGGATCAAGGTACGTTGGGTTCAAAATTCAGCTCCTGAGGCCATACACTTTTGGAGATAAAACCTGTACAAGATAGGGTTCTGGAATCATCCTGAAATGAGTCATTGCAGATTTTTCGCTATAAAACATTTTATGTAACGTTTCAGACCCTAAAATCCAGAGGCCATTTACAGAAATTATTAAGGTGTCTGTGGTAAACAATTCAGCTTCTGGGTCATCTTAAATTTTTAGATACACCTTGTGCAAGATAGGGTATCTGACTAGTCCTATTGACTAGTCTCAAGAATGTGTTCTAGGTAAAACAATCATAACTTCGTGCTAGAGTATCCAAATTGAGTGGGACTGGTTGCACTGGATCGTGGACAGTCTATAGTATTTTGGGTGTGAGTTTCAGAATTTTATATCAATTATTTTGTGTGGGGCATGCTATACAAGTGAGATCTCCTGGAAAGGACAAAAATCGGCAAGTTGTGAGGAAGTTACTGTAAACTCCACTTGGCACATCCAATTTTGATCAGACCTGTGGAATTGCAGAGAAGAAATATCATAGAACTACCTAAAAGAAATTTTCATACCCAGAAGGGCCGAAACTTGGGAGATAGAAAAAAATAAATATTGTCTAGCAGAACCGCCTCAAAATCAAGATTCAAAAGTGATATTTGGCCAACATGCCACCAAAAAAGGGACCTTCTACACCAAATAAACCTCCAGAAAATCCTAATTGGACTATTGATGAAGGTGAAGAAATGTGTAGGGACATAAATGAAGTACAAAAGAAGATGGATTCAATGGAAGCTCAGTTGGATAATAAGATGGATTCAATGGAAATTAAGTTGGATACTAAGATGGATTCAATGGAAGATAAGTTGATGGATTCAATGGAAGCTAAGTTGGATACTAAGATGGATGGCTTAAAAGGGGAGATCATGGAAGTATTGAGAAATTTCGTAACAGAGAAGACACCCAAAACGGAAAATGCATCTCATGAAATTCATGATGAGGACACAAGGAAGGTGAATCAAGAATGGAGAAAATACAACTTTGGTTTGAAGACCAACCACGTTCCTAAGATTGATTTGAGGAAGTTTGATGGCAAGGACCCAATCACATGGATACTTCAG
>SNQJ01S0301706.1:0-10316 GCA_010110895.2 Picea sitchensis | reverse complement strand
GAGGAGATCATCACCACACATGGGATCAAAGGTATAGTTACCTGATATCTTCTCTATTTGCTTTCTTTACATTAGTTTTGGTATGTTTGGGGTAGAGTAGAATTGATTGAATTTTAGACAGTTATTCATTATGTCTACTTCTTGAACCCTGGTGTAGTTAAAGGGGGGTTTTTCCTGCTAGTAGAACTGGTGACCATACTAGGGAAGCCTCTAGGTGTTTTTAGGGGATTTTGGGTTGTTTGATTGGTTTGTTTGCCTTTCAAGTTTCTTTCAAGTGTTCTAAGTCTGTCAAGGGATTTTGGTCACCTACAAGGTACATACCAGTTGTCCCTTCTCTATAAGACTATCCTTTTTTTTCTTTTTTTTTAAGAGATACAAAGGTGTATGTGCCATATATTGGGTCAACTCGCATACATACACATCATGCTCAGTAAACAACCCACTTACATATGCAGGGTGTTGAAGAAACAACCCATGTCTCAATTTCAGGAAAGTTTTTGAAAAAGAGGATTTTTTCCTCTTTCTTGATTGAATTTCACACTTCTCATGGCTTTCTTGGATCAGTCTAGAGTCTCTATTTACAACCATAGCCTGGGTATAGGTTTTAGTTTACTTGTTTTTCTTGGTCTTCTTGTTTTTACTCTTAAAAAAGGTTTTAAGCAAGCTGTTGAATTGTAGATCTTCCTTCTTGGTTTCTTAATTGAATCCCTGTTATCTGCAGTGGGCTAAAGGTCTTTTCCAGTATTGTTTTAGTTTTATTTTTATCCTTTTTACTTTCTTTGAAAAAAGGAAAAGATTAATTTAAGTTTTTCTTTTTGAAGCATTTCAAAGAAAAAAAAAATCATTTTAGTTTGGTAAAGTAGTTAGAGTTGGTTATTTGCAAAAAGGAAAAAGAGTCTATTTTTCAAGTTCTTTCTTGATTTCTTGAAACATAAGTAGCTTGTAGTCAAGTGAAAGTATGTTTTAGGTTTTCTTTACAAGATCTTGAAAAGTTAGTTAATAAAAGTTCAGTTAAAAAGAGTTAGTTATAAAGATTTACTTTTGGATTTAAATTAATTTTTCTTTCAAGTGATTTAATTTTCTCCTCTTTTTCGTCTCTTTATAACACCATTAGTTTCACCACCATACCTTGTGCGTAAATCAAGCCTTTAAAAACAATGCTTAATATAAAATACACTAGAGTTTTTGTTTGTAGGGTCAATAAACTAGTTTAGGGTTTAGGGCCTTGAATTAGGTTGGAGAGGAAACTCTTCAAGACCGTTAAATCAAACATTGAAGTCTGAGTTAGGGAGTGCTTAAGTCCAGTGTTGTAAAATTTATCCGAGACCCCCCCTAACATAGGGGATAAACACGAGGTCATGTGAGGAAAGGAATAATAGATAACCCCTCCAAAGTCGGACTAAACGTAGTGAGGAACACATATTGAGGATCTGTCTCGAGAGTAATACCGATTGCATTTTCCTATGGAGCTTTGTGAACCTTGAATCCATTCGATATCCTTTGTTTTATTTTATACCATTTTCTCTTGATACCCTTGATAGGTTCTATACTTGTTGTTGGCACACAAGGGTAGACCCAGGGTTCAATAGTTCAACATTGCACCAACAAAACCCTAAATACTGACCATTTCGAAAACACCTACAAAGAAGATGAAGTCTCACCCGAGGTAGAGGCAGGGGGGTTGCAAGAATCAAGTGTCTACAAGCAAGATGGGACACATATCTATGATTAAAAAACTTAGTAGGGAACTTAGACAACAATAAGTATTAGTTCATGAGTCTCATTCACATCGCAGATTAACCCTTATTATAGATCAACGTAGTAACAATCAAGGTCAAGCACTTACAATCACTTAGCACATATCATTAGCTCAAATATAGAATTTATTCATCTTTGATACCATTAAGAACTAAGAAACAACATAATATGCATTCATCATACATTATAACAATAACACTAAGTAGATAAATAATATAATTCACATCGCACAAAGAACTTCAAGACACAAGATATACGTGGTTCACCCCAGTGTGGAGATACGTCCACCAATGACTTTTTCTTCTTTATTAGGATTTAGTATTCTTACATTCATCTGCTCCTGTGCACAAATCCACAGATCCAAACTCCATAGAGGATAGGATATCTAGGTGCAGCGCGCCAGATCGTCCTTCCCAAAATTAGGTCAAGGCACAGAGCCAACTCCTTAGTAGCACAGAGCCTTACTTTACATAGTCTGTCTACACAAATCCACTTACAACCTTTTTCACTAAGAAAACATTAACACTTGCAACATATGGTGCACATAGCCAACTATCATCACCCCCTCTTACATCGCTTAGATACCTATTTGTACATTTACAAAAGGCCTAATCATGGGTAAAACCATGGGCCGACATCCCATATCCTGTTACATAAACCCTAGTAAACCCTTTGTTGGGTTCACAAGCCCACAAAATGAGTGAGATCCCATGATATTAGCTCCACCTAGGTGCTCCATCTTTGACCAGCCTATCGAAGTCCCAAAAGTGGTCAAACATGACCAATGTTCCCTCAAAACTTGGTCAAGGGCCAACAGGCCCCCAACACTTATATGTGACTCGTCCCGAGTCACTCAGATCTGGGAAACGCTCCTTGAAAGTCCCCGATCTTAGCTCGAGAAGCCTTGACTTGTTGCTTCGCTAGAGCCTCCTACTCGATGAACTCCTGAATCAGTTGCTCTATAACAAGCCCTTCTAGGTGTCGTTCCACTATTATAACCATTTGATCTAGCAGCGAGCCTTGTCCTTCAATCTCTTCAAAAAGCATGCAAGCTTCGTCCTACACCAGCTTAGTCTCTATGTAACTTCCATGACTCTTCTCTGGATGGCAGTAATATGTTGTTGGACTCTGTGATCTCTTCATTCACTTGACTGCAATAAGTAGCTTCATCTTCACTTGCATGGTGGATGCTTGTTGCTGCGCCTCTTCGAGCTGTGCTTCCAGTTTCCTCAGCTCTGTATCTTCTACAAGGAGTTCATAAGTCTACACACTTTGATCACTCAAATTCTTACATTATAATTAGAGGATATTGATCCTTCGAACTATGCTCTTGGTCGCTTCCTCCCTTTGGTTGCACACTTCCTGCAGACTGCTAGGTACTGCTTGAAGCACCAACTCCATTATTCATGCTTGAAACTGTTGAATGGCCTCAAAGAGCTTCGTCACTTGGACCTCAACTACTTCGTGTTCCTCATGTGTCGAGCCCGAAATGGAGCGAAGTGATTTAGTCACCACTTCAAATAAGCTAAAGATTACAAAGACTAATGTTCCTTCTAGAGTATCATAATGCTCATATAGTAGAATACCTTTCAATTACTAAGAGAGCCTAAGTAAAGTCTAAGTTAAGTATAAGTCGAGTATAAGATGGGTTGAAGCACCAATTCCTTCCTTTCAGCAGAACACAGGTATATGCTCTTTCTCTTTCTTCAGCAGAATATGAAATTATTGCTGGGGTGCTCTAAGGACATAGATTTATTGATCATTGTTTCATAAAATCGTTCAATAAAATTATTTGACTCAATCGATCTAAAGATACTATTTATGCCCTTGACCGTAACTTGCTCTGTGAGCAACTGGTCTTTTTCTTTCTGTATCTTTGCATTGTCCTCCTCGAACATCGCCCGAATTTCATCTTTCTCCTTCTGCGCAACTCAAAGTTTCTATAAGACCTCCTCCTTTTCTTTCTTCAAGGATTTTGTATCCTACTCCCTTTCTTCTTGGACTCGCTGAAGTTGAGCCTCTGTTGCATCTGCTAATTTTCATAATTGGGAGGACTCATCCCCCAATTCTTCATTTTTTTATGAAGAAGGCGCAGTAGGTACTACGCAGCTCAAAGGAATGGCTTGTTGTATCTCCTTCAACTCCTTCTCTATTCTTTTGTACAAAATCTCCTTGTTTTCTCCATAATGTTGCAAGATATCTTCTGAAGCATCCTCCACAACTACGATGATTAGATCGACATCATCCTTTGTGAGAGTGGACTTCATCTTGGGCTTACTAGTGCATGTCTTCTTTCTTGCCGAGGGTTTCTGTGGAAAAACCTTTCTTTTCTTCAATGTTTCAACCTCGGTAAGGGGATCCTTTGGTGGTGTAACTTTGCCTTTTCCTTGATTTTCTCCTTCTTCTCATCCTCTTCATTGATTTACTTCATATCCTCATCCTCCTACAGGCAAGTGAGGGCCACTTTCCTCTGAGGCGGTGTCCTCCTCATTAGTCTCTATGTTCTGCATTTCCTCCTTTTTCTTATTTTTCTTCATGCTTCTCTGCCTAGCATGCTCGACCCGGGTGACCAAGGGGCTTCCAATGATGTCTGGGTTAGAGAGTTATACATCATCAACCGGTACAAGGAAATATGCCAAACATTTCTTTGTGATATCCTCCATATCCCCGTCGGTTAGTTTATAATAGGACTGCAACTCCTCCTTGATTTCATCCCTACACACAGTGATATAGATAAAGTGTCAATCTATGCGGAGCTTTGCTAGTAGTCTGCATTGATACAATGTGTTCATTTTCATGTGTGGGAATGCCTCAATAGCATGCTTCAACTACTGGTAGTAGGCATGGAACACAACGTTCGACTGCCACTTCTTCGACATGTCGTTCGTATACCACAAGGTAGAGAACCTCATGACCAACGACTTCGATGACTCAACTTCTGGAAATATTGCTCCTTCCAGCATCTGCCAAGTGACAAATGTGATCAATACTAGTAACTAACTGAAATGGAATTCATACCCCTGATCCTGCACTTTGGGGCAGTCTTTCTCGATCTCGTTGATGAGGTAGCTCTCCCAGTTCATTTTTGTTGGGCTCCGGATTTATAACATTTTCTTGTTGGTTCTTGAAGATATTGTTTACTCTCCTGAAGTCTTTTGTTAAGAAAATGGCTTTCTTTATGTGCTATTCATATTCCATTACACATATATGTTCCATTGTATACAGAAATCATGAAGTACTTCCAAAACCACAAATGAGCGAAGAATTCAACTATAAATGCAATAATAATCCTCTTCTGCGGAGAATAGCTGAACTTTGCAAAAATGCAGGGTGTTGGCTTGTAGTGGATAATACTTATGAGTATTTTATGTATGATGGGTTGAAACATACTTGTGTAGAGGCTCCACACATTATCAATGTATTCTCTTTTTCTAAAGCTTATGGTATGATGGGCTGCATATCCTTTTGAAGTCGAGGGCCTTGGAGCACAACTGCTCAAAACACAAGATAATATCCCAATATGTGCTTCAATCATTGGACAAAATCTTGCTCTGTATCCACTGGAGCTTGGCCCCGAATGGGTGAAGGAAAGGGTTTAAAAACAAAGATATAATTTGGATGCACTGTCACCTCTTGGTGCAAATGCTGTAAAGGGCGGACAAGGAGTAATTTATCTCTGGAGCAAAGTTACCAACTGGTGCTTCTGATGATGTTGAAGTTGTTAAATGGCTTGCAAAAAGACATGGGGTTATTTTTATCTCTGGTAGTGCTAGTGGAGGACCGAGGTATGTTCGTGTTTCATTTGGTCCCAGGGAATGCTCTCTTCTTAATTTTTCAGACAATATTATTCAAGATGTGCAAATTGTTAAGGTCATCATTTACTTCAGTTTCTGGGGTTATTGGGCAATATGAAAAATGCCAGCCATTATAAATACCAAGATATGTTTGACTCTGAACAGCTAAACAGAGTGCTCTACGATTTGAGGAGGAATCACTATAGCTGGACTTTGAATCGTTGGCTCTCAACGAGCACTCAATAGCTGGCATCAATCATTTAAATTCGTGCATGTATAATGCAAGGAGGAAAATCGTGGAACAATTGACTGTGTAAAATGTGTCTCAAAACGTGTCTAGTTGGCATCAAGCATTTAGATTCATGCATGTAGAACGCAGGGAAGAAAATCGTTTGTCAAGTATATGTAATCTCATGACACAGGTAAAGGCAATCTTAAATTGATTGGCTATGTAAAACGTGTCTCAAAACGTGTCTCAAAACCATTTTGTAACTCCTTGTTTATCTAAGGCGCAAAACCATGCATTGCCAGAGATCTGAAATGTTATAAAAAGAGCTGCTATGCTCGAGAGGGGGGATAGACGTAGCATATATTAGATAGAGGAATGGAAATCTCCAAGCACTGTATTGTTCTTATTTTTAATAAAATAGTTAAGAGTTCCATTAATTCGATTTCTGTTATTGCAAGGTTGTTGTTCGTTTTCCAGTATGTGTTGATTTAGAGTCTGGTCTGTTGACAGAGAAGGAAGGGCCCCCTTTGATGGAAACAGAGCTGTGCATATTGCATTTACAGTAGACTCCATCTCTATATTTGAACACCATCTTTCGGCAAAGATTCGATTCCAATTTACATTGCCAGTTTTCTCATTGATTTAATAGAACAGAAATAACATTTCATTTGATTGTAACAAAGGGTTTAGCATTTCAAGATTCAAGTTTAGATGTTATCTTTTGCAGCCATTGATTTCATTTTTGAGTTCAGACTAACGCGCACTTCTCCACTACTGCACGCGTGTGTATGCTAGTTGACCCACTACAACCTGCGTATACCTAAAAAAGCACGAAAAATGGAAAGTTGCAGATGGAACACACAGTTTTGGGTAAGTTAACTAAACCATTTGGCCTCCCATATCTGGTCACTCGACCAAATACCTAGCCCTTTTCAGCCTATAAAAGAAGGGGTAGGGGTCCCATTTGGAAGGAGGAAAATCATAACAAAGAAACTATACCTAATTCAGTATTCCCCTTGCCCCAACCTTTTGCAACTATTGTGTGAAGATAAGCATATATAGAAGCAGTTGGAGCACAGTTGAAGAGGAGCCTAGGACTATATTTGAGGAGCAGTGGCCAATCTCACTATTGTAAGGTTACTCTTGTGATATTAATAAAAGAAGTACTTTTCTCGTCCCGCCATATGAGATTGTCAATATTTAAATTTGATTATATTTTGATAGAATATATAACCCATTAGTTTATAGATCATATGCATGTGGAGTTCTGTGTTTGTCTTTTATGAATGCAAGTCATCTTTGGGAGGAGAATTGCAGTCAAGGAGCAACCAAATGTTAAAGGGATCGAAATCAAACACAAAAAATAAGGTACAGTAACTTGATCTCTTTAACCTTGTATTTGCATACGAATAATGGGGTTTATGATTGGGATGTTGGTAAGAAGTAGGAGACTTTAGGTCATTTCTACATGCATGATAAAACCCTTAATTCTAGTCTGTATGAGGGATTTGCCACCCATAACAGAATTGGCGACCATGCTGGGGAAATCTCTAGGGTTTTGGGGGGTACTTATTGGGTATTTTTTAATTGGTTTTACTACCTTTTTTCTGAGTTTCTGCAAAAGTATGAGCTAGTAGGGATTCTGGTCTTCCATACCAATACTCCCTGCTTCCTTCGCCTGACTATTTTTTCTTTTTTTGGGAAGCCACAAAGGCATACGCGACCTGCAGAAGGTATGTTCGCGTATACATGTTCCTTGACTTCATACAGCCCGCGTACATATGCTGGTTGTTGAAAGATCAGTTGCATGTCTGAGTCTAGAAATGTTTTTCAAAAAGAGGCAGTCATCCTCTCCCCTGTCAGAAGTGATCCTTCTCAGGGGTTTTCTAGATCTAGTTCTGGTGCTATGTAAAGGCGCTACTTATACACAGATGCAACACATTGGTGCTACGTAAAGGCGCTACAGGCGTAGCACAGTGAGGCTACGTAAAGGTGCTACCTAATATTTCACAGAGAACAAAGGTTTTCACACATACGCAACACAGTGGTGCTACCTAAATGTGATACCTTTTTTACTTGTCAAGTTGTGAAATACACTACTCAGGATCCTACCTAAACAAGCTACCAACAGACACCATGGATCTAGGAAGGTTAGGCCAACAACATTTTGGATGGATGATGATGGAGAAAATTGTAAAAGCAATAGTTGGCATTATGAGGACAACTACATGCTCTTAAAAGACACATGCAAAAATAAGAGCTACACAACAAAAGAGAATCAAATCAGTTTGAAGCTTGGTTGGATTAGTCACCAACATTTTCTTTTTTTATAGCATAGGTTGTTAAATAAGTTGTTAGATCAAATAATTTTTTAGAGATTTTCAAGGGAAGGAGGCCAGCTCATACCTCCAGCTGTTGCCTTTTGTTATAAATAGATAGATCAATTTCTTTAGCAGGTTTGGATGGTTGAGAAAGGCTCCCTTAGACTCTAATATTTTGATGAAGTGACTATGATCTAGCTATGTACTGGACTTAATACTTTTTGACTAATAGAATTCATCTTCTATTTCAACTTATTTGCTTCTGATGCTAAATTTTCATGCTTTGAATGATTCACATGAATGATTGTGGTGATGTTATGATAGATGTTTGATCATATTATTATCATGATGTTTATTTAGCTTCCTTAGTTTCTGAGTTCAAGAAGATATTGTATTAAGAAAAAAATTTCCTTAGGATTTTGTAGACCTGATGTTTATAGCAGCCTCTACATCCCTCTCTTTCAAGTCTTCCTTCTATTCATATTTACTCCCAATTACTGATTGAAGTTAGCCAAGACCTTGATTGTTGGTGCATGCTAGCCTTGTTATCTGATTTGGAACATTATCATTTTGATCCCTTTTCCATTTGACCCTACAAAACATTCTTACATTCACATATAAACCTGATGGGTATTGGGCTTACCTTCCATGCAATCTGAAGGTGATTCCTAGTGCTAACATGGTTCAAATGTTCTTTTTTCTGGGATGGTATGAAACATGATGTTTGTAATTATGTGGCTGAATGTGATGTGTGTCAACACAACAAGGGAGAAATAGTCAAATCTCTAGGCACACTCAACTGCTTCCAATTCCACCTCCTATTTGGCAGGATAACTCTATGGATTTTATTGTCAGATTACCTAAATCGAGCAATAAATCAATCATTATGGTGGTAGTTGATCGTCTTTCCAAGTATTCTCATTTATGTTCTCTTCAACACCCATTTACAACATCCATTGTGGCTCAAATTTTCCTGGATCAGGTCTTCAAGCTTCATGGCATGCCACATTCTATTGTTTCTTATCATGACCCAACTTTCACCAGCAATTTTTGACAAGAACTATTCAAGCTACAAGGGACCCAATTTCATCTCAGCACAACTTATCATCCCCAGACTAATGGCCAAACTGAAGTTGTCAACAAATGTTTGGAAACATATTTGTGATGTTTTTCCTCGAAAAGACAGCATCAGTATGCTCAATGGTTACCACTAGATGAATGGTGGTACAACAATTCGTACCATACAGCTACCTGCATGACTCCTTTTGAAGTAGTATATGGAAAAAATCCACCTTTATTTCTCTCATATTTTCCAGGTGTCTCGAAGGTCCAAGTGGTTGAAAAAACACTTACGGTTTGAGAGGCTATTCTCCATACCCTCAAAGAGAATTTGGTTATGTACCAGAACTGCATGAAGAAAAAATAAGATCAAGATCGTTCTGAATGTTAATTTGCAGAAGGGGATTAGGTGTTTCTTCGACTGCAACCTTACAAGAAAAATTCCCTCAAGGATGACCAGTGTCAGAAACTAGCACCCAAATTTTATGGTCCTTATATTGTTCTCAAGCATGTGGGACAGGTGGCCTATCAGTTAGCTTTGCCTATTCATTCTAAGATCCATCCTATTTTTCATGTTTCCTTCTTAAATAAGGTGATTGGAACTAAGTTCCAAGCCCAAACCACCCTTCCCGAGTTGGATGAAGAAGGATCCATTTGGCTAAAACCACAAGCATTTTTGGACCAGCGTGAGCATCGTCTGCATCACTGAACCATCAAGGAAGTGTTAGTCCAGTGTAAAGATACAACTCCAAAAAATGCCACTTGGGAAACAACTACCATTCTGCAACAATTTCCCCATCTCAAGCCTTGAGGACAAGGTTGTTTTTAAGGGGGAGGGCATGTTAGGGACCTAACCCCTCACGTAGGTAGAATGATATATTTCAATGTAATAAATGTCATGTTGACGGGCGAAATTGACCGTCCGTCAACTGGGAGAGTGGAACCGGTCCAGGGTTGTCTAAATAACCCAAGCCGTTTGGAATGGACCACTCTGACGAGTTTAAAAACTCCGTTGGCCGCTCTAAGGTCTTTCAAGAAAACCAAAGAGAGAATTGATTTGAGCTAAGTAATCTAAACAAACTAAACTAAATAAAACTATTCTAACTATTATATACAATCTACTAATTACTCTTATAATAACTCAAATCAACTATC
>SNQJ01S0301702.1:0-10316 GCA_010110895.2 Picea sitchensis | reverse complement strand
CAATCTCTCTAGCTCACAACTCCTGGTACAATGCTTCTGAAAATCCCTAAAATGTTCATGCATTTTGGGACATGCTCTATATGAGCTCCCTCAAAATTGAGTACCATAGTAGAGTAAAAGTCAATACAAATTTTTGAGACCATTGAATCATTGCTTGTACTTCCTCCAAAGAAAGTTGAGTGCATTGATCATGTCATGATTGTAAATTTTCGAAACTGAGTCAAACCAAAGATTTGTCTAGAGTTGAGTGATTGTGCGTGAAAGGAGAACATTGGTTGTCTATTTCCTTTGTATAGGTATTGCAGAAAGATAGCTACTAAGAGAACAATGAGAAGAAATGGTAAAGACCCGATCACTGTTCGGAACAACAAGACTAGTGAAAAACTAGAATTCTCTGTGTGAATCCCAAAAGGAGATTGAGAAAGCTCTACTAAGGGCATTGCAAAAGTTAAAGAATATGGAAACTAAGATTGAGGCCAAAGAAAAGAAAAAGAAGGCCAAAAAAGCAATTGAAGTAACCCCAATGATGGAGGTGCCTACGCGGATTGATAATCCTTGGAATTGTGATCGTTGATTCACATGTAGGAATGGAAAGAAATAGTGATACTATCCAGTCAAAAATCCTAGGCCAATTAGTCAATGCTAATTTGTAGAATCTAAACATGTCCAAGAAAATAAACTTGATGTGATGGGGAAGGAAGACCAGCAAGTTGTTAATGTTGAAGAGATGGATGGTGATTACAGTAGATTTTCACCCAACAAATGGTGCAACACATTAATGAGAGTAAGTGGAAGTAAACTTCCCTTCAGAGTTGGACATTGAAGAAAAGCTACGCCACCCAAAGGGGGGTAATACACTTGAGGAAGAGTGCAAAGTGGTAGCTAAGAAGCATGTAGGTGAATGCATGCATGGAGAATTTGAGGATGTAACATGTTGCAACCCTGATACATATGCATATGAAGAGAACATGAAAAAAAGAAATAGTGATACTGTCCAGTCAGAAATCCAAGCCCAATTAGTCAATGCTAATTTGTAGAATCTGAACATGTCCAAGAAGATAAACATGATGTGATGGGGAAGGAAGACCAACAAGTTGTTAATGTTGAAGAGATAGATGGTGATTACAGTAGATTTTCACCCAACAAATGGTGCAACACATGAATGAGAGTCAGTGGAAGCAAACTTCCCTTCAGAGTTGGACATTGAAGAAAAGCTACGCTACCCAAAGGGGGGTAATACACTTGAGGAAGAGTGCAAAGTGATAGCTAAGAAGCATGCAGGTGAATGCATGCATGAAGAATTTGAGGATGCGACATGTTGCAACCCTGATAAATATGCAGATGAAGAGAACATGAAAAAAAGACCAAACATTTATAGGCTCGATAAGCATAGAAGGGGAAGCTACAAGAATTCAAGGAAACCAATCACCCAAATTTTCCAGGCATGAAATCAACAATCAAGAATTAGTTCCAGATTTAATGGAGGATAGTTGGTAGTTGAAAGATGACTTTATTGCATTTCCAGGGAGTTCAACATCATTTTAGGAGATCAGGCTCAACATTTTCAAGTTGTAATAAAGTAAAAATTTGAGGTAGAGGATAAAATTTCCAGATTTAAAGAAGGATTTTCATTCATAACATTCCAGGTCTTTTGCAACCAAATAAAATATTCTTGTGATTGTAATAAATGACTTACAACTGATTGCAAGTAGGATCTCTTATAAGAATTATGATTTTTATTTTATCGAGGGGGTTGAATATTCCTTGGGGAAGAGGAGGTGAGAATAGGATTTTGGCAGGACTGTGTGTTCTCAATTGTAAGCCTACATCTTTTGATCTAAATCATCTCAATAATTGAGATGCCCTAGATTTTCCATACTATAGTCTAGTGCAAAACTTAGGGATAACATATCCTAGGCCACAATGATAACATGGGTGCCTTATCAACAAGGAGTTATGTTTAAGCCCATGTCAGAATCAAAATCATTAAAGAAAATCAAAAGAACACTGATCAAGATTAAAGTAAAATATCTTTGGGATGCATGTTGGAAAAAAATCTACTGAATCAAGGCCTTTTGTTTAAGGTACTAAAAATATATATAATAAAAAGCATTGGAAGATGAGAAAACTTGTGTTAAGCAATTTTTTATTTATTAATTGATTAAAAAGGAAACACTTAGGGAACACATTTTGACATAATTCGACTAGGAGTCTAGGAGATTACACAATATTAAAAATAACAGAGCTACACAGTTCAACCCTTTCAACCCAGCATTGAGAATCCACCCAGTTAATAAGCAAGAACCAATTCCAAGACTTACAACCCATAATGGTCAAAAGTATAGTGGATCATTCTCGTTGTTGGATGTAAGTAATAATTTAGGGATGATTTTAGGGGCTATATTTCGCTCATGGGCTAATTTTCCATGGTTTTTCCAAAAACGAGATTCGTTATTTTAAAAATGATTCGCCCAAATTCTATAGGATATAATTATTTTACCTTAAAAATCTTCAAAATTTTATAAAAACTATATAAATTACTTAGAAATTTGAATATTTTTTAAAAAATATCGCCAAACATTTATAGTTGACATATGAATGATTAGTAATATTTGCCAAGGTTTCTACATTTTAAAATAAATTTCCATCCTTAAAATCATCCATGGGTCACTAAATATTAAGCCACCAGTGAGCAATTTTACAACAACCTTTGCATATTGGGTAAAGCATATCCTTGATTTTAAATCCAAGAGTGCATCTAGTTAAATATTAAAGGCATTGACGAAATAGTAGAAAAGTAATTCAAGTAATAGAAGAGAACCCATGGATAGTGCACCACCATTTTTTCCACCACCACCACCATTTTTTCTACTCCCTTAGAAGATAAGACTAAGGAAACAAATATTTGAGAATGGACCATGGTTTTTTGGAAGAGATACCATCTTCCTAAACCTTTGGTTTCCCAAGTTCAACTCATCTCCCATGACTATTAGTGTGTCACCACCATTCCTTTATGGTTGAGACTCCATAATTTCCCCAATAAATGGGTCCAAACCAAGTTTAAGAACGCCAACTCTCAATTGAAGGAGGTGATACACGACATAGTATTTCTCTATGACTAGGCCAAGGAAGTTGATCCACATGAAGAATGGGTGATAGACCTGATCAAATAAGTATGACTCAATGTTGAGGATCAAAATAATGATTTCTTTCACAAACATGCCATAGAGAGACAATCCCACAACACAATATAGCATATCACCAATGAGAGGGCCCAACAACAATAAATATTGAAAATACAGATTATTAAATTATAGAGCAAAATATTTGGACAATATTGTTATCTATTCAGTAAAAACCAACCTCCCAAGGGCCCAACAACAATCAATATTGAAAATACAGATTATACTAATTTATAGAGAAAACTATTGTGAGAATATTGTTATATGTTCAGTAATTGTTTGATCTGAATGTTATTTAATCTTGCACCTGAGTTACAAGAGGTAAGCAATAGAATATAGCCAAGCTACTTCACGGCCTCTTTCTTGAACATCAAAATGAGTAGAGATGTAAAATATCTTTGAATTTCTTTTGTTCTTTGATCTATGGACTCTGTACACCTTTGTTCTTCAGGCCCACACTTATATTACCTCCTTTGATTATTTTAGTTCTTACTGCCATTATTTAAGTTCTTGTCATTGTTAAGAAGGTATGGATGTATATAATGGAGAATGAATTCTTCAAAGAAATCATCTTCCAACCTTATTCATAAAATCTCTGCAATTTTAGGGATCCTACAGAGAAGTGTGTCCATAAAAATTTAAAAGTCTAAAGAAATCCAAATTTCATGGGAAATATCAATCCCATAAAACCCTAAAGGAAATCTATGGGTGAAATCGAAAATCCATGTGGAAATTGATGGGTGAAATCGTTCCTATAAAACTATGAACTCTGAAGGAAATCCATGGGTGGATTTGTTCCCATAAAGCCCCAATTCCATAAAGCCCCGATTTGAAAAAATGAAAAATGAGCAAAATCCAGGAGAAATGGTCCAAAAAAACATCCAAATTCCATGGGCAAAGTAAGTCCCATAAAACCCTGAAATAAATCAATGGGAGAAATCCTATAAAACTTTGAAGGAAATCCATGGGAAAAAACATTTCCATAAAACCCTGATTTGAAAAAATGCAAGCGAAATAGTTAGAAAAACACATTGGTTTAAAAAACTCTGGGCGAATTACTTACAAAGAAATCTCCATTCCAAAAAATCGAGACGAAATGAAGGTTCAGTCATGAAATTTGGATGGCGAAACCTATTTCCATCGATTTTCTTTACGATTTTATGGGGACGAATAATCTAACCTATATATTTTTTAATTTAATATTTGGGCTAAGCTTTTGAAAACACTACTTTAACTACTTTAGTAAAAATTCGCCCCCTTAAAAATTTGAACTTCTAAATTTCGCCCATTCATGAAATTTCGCCCTAAAATATTCTATGGAGATGGGGTGTTTGACATTTGACAAAGATGACTAGTTAGTTGTTGAATTTGTTACTGGAACTGCTAATATTCAATCTTCTTCTTTTGGCATCCAATTGCATAGCTTGTTTGAAGAGAAAGGCATTGCATGAAATATTGTTCATGCAATAGCAACAATAAATGCAATCATTGTAGGTGTAATTGTAATTAAAACAACTAAGTTTCTTAGAAATGATTCAAAGAACTATAGAATGACACACTACTTACAACATCCATCAAGGAAGATGCTTATGATTCCAGTAGAACCATTTGAACCCAACAAATCTTGTTATGTATGCTCAAAGACACCTTTATCACTAGAGGTGAATACTCAACAAGCAAAATTGAAGGATATTATGGAGAAATCTGTTAAGGCTAATATGAGTGTCAATTCACCATTAATAATGCATGGTTCTACACTTTTGTTATAGTAATGTGTAGTAAATGTAGATAGTAGTCTTTAAAGTTCTATTTGCAACCTGAGGAGCATTTGATTATCCTCATGTTGAAGAATGATTGTAACATCATTGCAGGTCCCTACTTGACTTTCACCTTCCTTCAACAACTATTGATCTATAACAGCTAGAAACAACACAAACACATAAAATTACATGGGTTTCATCAGTCTTACAAAGATCTTGTTGCTTCTTTCTGTTCCCCTTTCTCTCATCCTTGGAATATTTGGATCTATAATTTACCCAAATGTTGAGTCTAGCATCCAAGTTTGGATTAAGAAAAATATACTTGGAAAATCAAGATCTGCAACTTAAATCAAAACGAGTTGCTAGAACATATACATACCACTCCATAGAACCATCTACATATGTTTTAGTCCTGGACATGAAAATGAGAATTTGTGTTTGTCTCATGGAGAGAGTGATTGTGCAGAGTAATTGATAATTTATCATAAAAATAAAGGAATGAGTGCCCCTTATTTTACCTCCATCTCATTGGTCGTCACATCTGTGTTATAGTTTTGGCCTAACCTATGGAACTTAGAACATACTCAATAGATGTGGAAGTGAGACCCCTACGCTGTCCTATAACTTACATTATCTTCCTCTGTTTGGATCCTTCTAGTAGGTCTATGACAACAGATCTTAAAATTGAATGATCATCACTACTCATAAAAGTCACAACAACTAACAGTTGAGATCCAACACCAACTTCCATATATATGAATTCAATACTAAACATGATGGAAATTCACCTTCACGAGGCACACACTAGTGATGAGAATGATGCAGAGTCTTTGTACTATTATTAAGTTACAATTACTTCAAGTTGTGCCAATGATATCTCACCTCTATTTGAGCATTCTTATGATCTGGGTTTAAACATGACTCTCTGTTTGTTGGAAAATAGATTAAATCTGTAAATGTGTCATGCAAAGTCAAAGGGTCATTCTACTTCAAGTGTATCCATTCTTTGTTATATCTCAATAAAACAAAAATGTGTCTAAATTTAATCAATCAATTGAGGCAAAAAACAATCAACTAGTCAAGAATGCAAATTTCTAGCTGAGAAGGAGATCTCAATAAAACCCAAATGCATCTAAAGTTGACCAATCAATTGAGACTACAAATTCAAAGTTCAGGAGGAGAGATCAATAAAACCCAAATGAGTTATAGTAGAGAATGGTTAGCACCTTTTCTATGTGGTTCTTGAGTCCTCTTAGGTTGATGAGTGAGATTGCTATGGTTGGGATTTTCGGTTTTGATCGGAAAGGCCACAGTGTTGTCAATAGATTGTCGACATTTCAGATCCAGATCAGGATCCATCTTTAGGACAAGGTGAGCCATTGCATGCAGGTATTGGTAAAGGAGATCCATAGAATAGAGTAAGCAATTTGACATTGTGACAATTGAAATTAAAATTAAAAAATTTGGGTGTGGCTCATATTGAAACAAAAAATTAGTTAATAAAATTTAATCAAATATTGAACTGACTTGGGTCATAGTCGATCATGGAGATGAGAACTACCAAGAAGTGTTGGAAAACAAGTATGAAATGAAATGATTGCTACTTTATCATCTGGTGTCCAATTGAAATGATTCAAATTGGATATGAAATTAGACTCATTTTATAAATTTGTTATTATATCACAGATTGAGGTCAACCCTTGCATGGAGGATCCAGATAACATGAAACCAATGTAGATTTGAGAAACTATGCCATCAATGTGAAGAGTTCATGTCTCGGTGTTCATAATTTATTGGAAATATCTGGTTTCCTTTCATATATAAAAATATTTGTCATACAGGGAAGAAGGGCACAATATATTCAATGGATAGGATAACAAAAAAGTGGCATTGGAATATAATGTGAAAAAATACTCATGACACCATTAATAAATGAGCCATGAATCTAAAAGCCATCAAAAGCACTGACACCTTGACATCAAAAGTGTTGGCACCTTGACCTTGGACTAAGCCAACAAAAATCAAATTTTGCTTACTCTACACATCCTTCTAAAAATAACCTTCATTCTTATGAAGGCACTGACATGGGATAAAGTTTTTATGGAAATGATACCCCAATGGACGAACTCTATAATCTATCCTTTCATATTTTTGGAACATTGACCCTAGTACCAGAAGAACTAAAACATTGACAACGCTACTTCTTTAACAATTATCTAATAAAATGAGTTGCAAAACAGAGCATGGACATGGTGTTGTGAATTGTTGTCTCCTTGAGCTTGGATTTACTATAAGGTTTTGCTAGCTATATTTAAATGCCTCTCTAAATTAACCATAAACACAATGTCGTTGGGAAGAGAAGGGAAAATACAAGGAAAACTAATCATTGCTATCATAATTCTTTGCTATGAGGAAACACACTAAGATGAAGGTAAATACCTATCAAGACGAAAAAAAACCCTGGTAATTGTTCACCGCCAAAGCCTCACGCCTCTCTGCATTGGGCACTAATCAATTATGTTAGTGAAATCTTTCAAATTTCAAGTTGAATCGTGTTGACCCACTCAAGAACCTCTGCAGTTCTCACAAACCAGACAAACCTATGGCTATACAATACAAAGCATGCATCATAAAGCTCTGATTTGAACCCAATGCATATATGGGCAGATCCCATACAATTTATACTAGATGGGAGGACCAAAATGCTCTGAGAAATCCCCTTGTTCTTTGGAAATTGGGCAAAGGGAAGATTGTAGCTACCGAGTACCCATACCACAAAATTGGGGCAAATTAAACCATAAACCCCGATTTTACCAAATGGCAGGGTGAAGATGCTACCAAAAATTCCCATACTTCTAGAAATTTGGCTAATGGAAGCTTGTCCCTCCAAATTTCAGGGGAAAAATACAATTTTTATCATGTATCCCTCCTAAAAGCATGGGCTAGCCCTCTACACGAATTTTCCCCTAAAATAAATTACGGGCTAATGATATAAGTTTTAAAAAATCACTCTAATACAAAAAATTCGCCAAATGGAAAATTAGAGGCCCCTTAATTTCTCCCATGAGCGAAATTTTGCCCATAAAATCATCCTTGCTCTCATTTTTATAAAGTTCCTATTGCGGCATGGTTGGAGTCTATCCTAGTAAAAGTTGCAGATGTCTTCAACTACATGTGGACAGTAGTTTTAACTTTTGCTAAGTGTGAGCTACCTTTTTTTCTTCCACAGTCAACCATCTTCTTGCTCTCATTCTTATAACTAAATGCATGCATGAGGTCCACTCCATCAATGGAATGATGTCTTGGTTCCATTGGAAATTTGATTTCCCCTAATCAACGCAGTTTATCTGTTTAGAGGTAGATAGGCTTGTAAATAAACAAGCTCATTGACAAACACTACTCTAGTTTTTATGAGAAAGATAACAAAAGCATAAGCAAATAATTTCTTCACAATAAAATCCCCATGGTTACTTTTGGGTAAAATTTTCCATATGAGAAAGATAGCAGATTACATTCATCAGATTAGACAACTTTAATCAACCTGAATCAAACTTTTAATCGAATCAAATTTCAACTTCTCTGCAACTTTTTTCGCATCTTCAAATATTAAATAAATTTGTTATCAAATTAGAGGACTAGTATGGTCATTGTGGGATCATAAAGGAAAACCCATAAAAAGAAAGAAAACATTAGCCACTGTTTTCACAAGGCTCAGTGTCAAGTCACACATCATTTCCAAAACTTACTCCGCAGAGGTTTAGGATTAGGATTTGAATGTAAAAAAGAAAAAATGGGCATAAAAATACTCACATGCGACACTCCACACTGCTCTCGTGGTTGCAAAAAGGGCAACTGAAGACTGTGCTCAACTTTTCCTGCTTTCTCTTCGCCTCTGGCTTCTTTGATGACTTCCTCTTCCCCATATCTTCCTTTAAAACCCTCTAATTATACAGTAATCTTGTTGCTTTGGAACCTAACATAAGTAGGAAATTAATGGCAGAGATAACTAGAAAAATACAACAGAAAAGACTTAACAAAGAGACCAATGCATACCTGAGAATGAATTCCCCGAGCGAGTGGAATTGCGAATCAAGAAAACCCAAGCGATATACCAATAATACCGCGTAATCCTCCCGCTTTGGAACCTAACGAAACCGGTAAATTAACTGAACAGATAACTAGAAAACAACACATGAAAAGGACTTCACAAAATGACCAATGCATTAGCCGAGAATGAATTCCCTGAGCGAATGAAACTGTGAATCAAGAAAAACCAACCCAAGTGATATGATAAGAAGAGCACGAATTCAATTTATTTGGAGATGATATATATTTGTGGGCACAGTGAGAAGTGAATGGGGCCAACTTTGAAATGTTTTGAATATGTGCCCGTATGCATCGAAATTTGACATGGTTAAACTAGATAGTTGCCTTGAAGGTATGGGAGGGTTTTGATACTTAAGGATGTTTGATGTCCCCACATAATATTTGAGATCATCCATGTTTGCATCAACGTTCAATATAATGGATTTCTCATAGTGATCATAGTGAATGGGGCCTGCCTTGAAGGTGAATGAGCACAGTGAAGTTTCTTCCACCGACCCCGCATAGTGAGTAGTGAATGGGGCCAACCTTGAAATCTCTTCAAACTGTGCATGTATGCGTCAAAATTCAACATGGTTAGACTAGACACATGCCTTGACGGTATGGGAGGGTTTCAAGACTCAAGGAATATGTCTAATGTCCCAACCACATAATATTTGAGATCGTCCATATTTGCAACAACGTTCATAATGGGGCATCTCATATTTGTCAAATGTTGTTGTTTCCATTCGTAGAATCTTTGTTAGAATTCTCTTGAAATGTCATGGAACTTCCAATTCAATTACCAAAAATGTCATGCATCGACCCCACATAGTGAGCACTAGTGAATGGGGCCAATGTTGAAATTTCTTCAATATGTGCATGTATGCATCGAAATTTGACATGGTTAGACTAGACACATGCATTGACGGTATGGGAGGGTTTCAAGACTCAAGGATTTATGATCATGTCATACAAAAACATTTTGAAAAAATTTCAACATTGGCCCCATTCACAGGTCATCATTGTCCATCATGTACTCTATCCCTAGTATAATGTCTTTTAATAGTTGTTTCCTTTAAAATTTGACCGATCAAAAAATTAAAATGAAACGAAGACGAGATGAGACGATATATAGAGTGGGTCTGTGAGTGATCTTTGAGTATAAGGGAAAATATCTCTTCCATGCCATACACAACACAAGGGAAAATGTTTCCTTTCTCTACTCAACAATCCCTCAAGCATCTCCTTCCTTTTCAGTGCCATCAGTGGTCATTTCTAAATTTGGATT